>WNWK01007934.1:0-50000 GCA_009830355.1 Cherax destructor
CCTCTAACCGTGTTGACGACAATCCTCTTCTCCTGATATGTGTCAACCACTCATATGCTGGCCACTGCAAACTGACAAAATCCTCGACGAACCGTTGAGAGATATACCAAATAATTCTTCAATGGATATCCTAAAGAATCCCTCAACATAGCTGGGAGGAGAACATCTCGTTGCTTGGGTAAATCGCGCCCTGCAACACTTCAATACAGACAGTATTGACACGTCGTCTGTAGCGCTCCACCATGTTGATGAAACTACCAGTTCTCAACTCCATCGCTAGGGACCAGAAACAAGCACACCCGCACTCCAAAGGCTGGGCAGCAATGACATTATTATAAACCATGGACTTGCTTGATACAACCTTCTCAGCATTTTTAAAATCAAATGGATGGTTAAAATCTCTCACATGAATAAACAGAGCATTAGAACCTTGTCTACTTCTAATGCTATATTTTTATTGTTTTAACCTAAGTTCAAGACTTTAACAGTTTGACCGTAATAATTTGTGTCACATATTTGACAAGGAATCTTATAGACAAACACGTCTTGTGGCTTGTGGCGATACCGTCTACACTCACTAGGCCTCCGGCCTCTCTCTCTCTCTCTCTCTCTCTCTCTCTCTCTCTCTCTCTCTCTCTCTCTCTCTCTCTCTCTCTCTCTCTCTCTCTCTCTCTCTCTCTCTCTCTTTCTCTCTCTCCCACACTGATTATACTTTCAAATTGTTTTATATAAATTGTAACCTTCTTCTCCTTTTCTGTGTGCGTGTGTGTGTGTACTTATCTAGTTGTGGTTGCAGGGGTCGAGTCACAGCTCCTTGCCCAGCCTCTTTGCTGGTCGCTACTATTTCACTCTTCCCGCTCCATGAGCTTTATCATACCTCTTCTTAAAGCTATGTATGGATCCTACCTGCACTACATCACTTCCCAGACTATTCCACTTCCCGACAACTCTGTGACTGAAGAAATACTTCCTAACATCCCTGTGGTTCATCTGAGTCCTCAACTTCCAATTGCGACCCCTTGTTGCTGTGTCCCATCTCTGGAACTTCCTGTCTCTGTCCACCTTGTCGATTCCTCTCAATATATTGTATGTCGTTATCATATCCCTTATCTCTCCTGTCCTCCAGTGTCGTCAGGGCGATATCTTTTAACCTTCCTCGTACGACATGCCCCTTAGCTCTGGGACCAGTCTAGTTGCAAACCTTTGCACCTTCTCTAGTTTTTACGTGCTTGGAAAGGTGTGGGTTCCAAACTGGTGCATCCGAAGGTCAGGTCTCCAAAAGGTAAGGTCAACATTCTCACCAGACCTTGCCTGGACATTGCACGAGTTACGGCCATAAATAGAGAAGGGTAGAGCTTTCCGTAGTCACAATAGGATCAGGACACAATCTGGAACACAATATGCAGTTACCAAGTATCAGTAGTGGCACTTCATCGTAAATTCTCCTGATATTCCTACAGTTAAAAATACCTGTGAAGTATTTATTTCTAACAAAAAAATTGTGTAGGGAAGTGAATACAGAGAAGTCTCATCAGATATTGGGAGTATTCCTGTCGTTAAAAGAGCAGTGGCACCGGTATCCCGGAATGTGATCACTTGTATGGAAAAATCGGTGTATATATTGATATGTGACTAGAGCTATAGAAGGGCGCCGTACATGCATTCACTTTGCTCTTATTAGTGATGATACTTAGTAGGGAGCAATGTTTACTATGGGTTGTGCAAAACCGTCTTTGAAATTAGAGGCAGTTTAAATATGACCATCCTTAAGGCAGTAGCAAAATTATATAGGCTCGGAATCTTGTCATGCAAATTCAAGCCGACATCTTAATTGCTGTCCAGTTTTGTTTCTATTATTATTTAAAAGGTGTACAAATTTGAGAAGATATGGGAAAAGTCAAAATCAATAACAACATTAGGAGTAAACCCTATTAAGAATTTTTATATCGCTTGATCTGTTGTGTTTTAGAAAATAAAGGCTACGAAGTGTATTCAGTACAAACCTCCTAGGTATTAAACTGACATAAACTCCATGATATGAAGTGTAACAAATATGAACAAAACTCTCTTTTCGAACTTAATTGCGGAGCACCGGGCTGACCTCTCCACGGGGCTGACCTCTCCACGGAGCTGACCTCTCCACGGAAATGCAGGGCACAAAATCAATTTAGTCTTTTTTGAAACTGCTGGACGCAGGCTTAGCAAACAAGATACTATTTGACAAAGTATTTTTCCAGGTAGTTAGGACATGCATCCTGGTGAAGTATGTAGTAGTAGTGGGAAATAGTATTATGAATATTCCAGTTCGGGTAGTGCCATTGTAGTGGAGGAATTACTGTCTGATGCTTTCAATCATTCTTATTTTCCAATAAAAGTAATGCTCATTTTCAAATACTGTATAGTAATTTTTTATTTTACATAAGAACATAAGAACATAAGAATGGAGGAACACTGCAGAAGGCCTACTGGCCCATAAGGCAGGTCCTTATCAAAACCACCACTACCTAAAAATTTATTCCGTACTCACGACACAAATCAAACCCAGCCTCCACTCATATATTTGTCCAATCTCTTTAAAGCCACCCAAGGTCCTAGCCTCTATCACAGTACTCGGAAGATTGTTCCACGCATCCACAACTCCTCGTTCGAAAACCAGTACTTGCCTATGTCCTTTCTAAATCTAAATTTATCCAATTAAATCCGTTATTTCTCGTTCTTACTTGGTTCGATATCCTCAGTATTTTATTAATATCTCCTTTGTTTATGCCCATCATCCACTTGTACACCTCGATGATATCTCCTCATTCTACGTCTCTCCAGAGAGTGGAGATTCAACGCTCTAAGTCTATCTTCATAGGGATTTCTTATACTGTAAATCATTTAGTAATTCTTCTTTGTATGTTCTCAATGAATCTATATCCATCCTGTAGTAAGGGACTCAAAACTGAGCTGCATAATCCAAAGAGGTCTCACTAGTGATGTATAGAGCTGTAAAATAACTTTGGACTTCTGTTGCTTATACTTCTTGAAATAAATCCTAGTAATCTGTTAGCCTTATTGCGCACATTAGGCACTGTTGTCTTGGCTTTAGATTTCTGCTTACCATGACTCCCAAGTCTTTTTCACATTCTGTATGATCAAGCTCAACTTCACCTAGTTTATAAATTGAGGATATTTTCATTACCAACGACAACACTACACTTGTCAATTGAACTTCATCTGCACTTTTCAGACTAAGACATTAATTTATCCAAATCCTCCTGGAGTTCAAATCGTTATCCTCCTCAGAATGAATTATACGGCCTATTTTTGTATCATCAGCAAATTTACTCAGTCACTTGCAATTCCTTCATCAGGTCATTAATGTAAATTATGAACAACAATGGGCCCAAAACTGATCCTTGTGGAACGCTACTAGTGACAACCCATTCAGATTTGACCCCATTAATAGAAACTCTCTGTTTCTATTGGTAAGCCATGCTCTATCCTAGCTAGAACTTTACCTCCTATACCATGAGCTGCCACCTTTCTTAAGAGTCTCGAGGTACTCTATCAGAAGGCTTACTGAAATCCAAGTAAACTATATCATATTCTTTATCACTGTCTACTGCCCAAATGTTTTATTGAAAACGTCAGTAAATTTGTCAGCGGAACGACCTCTCGTAAACCCATGCTGAGATTCATTAATCAAATTATGTTCTTCAAGGTGACTTCTGATAATATCGCTATAATTGATTCTAATAATTTGCCTACTATAAAAGGTGGGGCCCTTATTGACGGTAATTTGATGGAATGGACTTATCCTGATTTGAAATAGAACTACTTCTATCTTCCACATCTTTTGGCCCAAACCCAGTTAGGATGGACGTATTAAACACATTCGTTAAGGGTGACTAAGTTCTATTTTGCATTCTTTAAGTACCCTGGAAAACAACTCGTCGGGCCCCGGGACTTTTTTTTGTTTCAGTTTATCTATCTGTTTGATAACCATTCCTCGGACAGTAATATTAGTTAATTTGAATTCTTCAGAACCCGAATAATTGTTAATTTCGGAACCCAAATACGTCTTCTGTGAAAAGACTCAAAAAATATTAATAGAGAACACTTTTCCCAGTTCGTTATCCGTCAGCTGTCCATTCCAAATTTTCAGGGTCCACTTTTTCCTCCCCTTTTCCCCTGGTTACACTTGAAAGAACCTTTTATTAGTTTTGATTCATTAGCAACTATTTCATAGTCACGTTTGTTTTTTAATCCTTTTTACTTCAACTGCATATTTAATAAGGTTAACATCTCTCTTGATCCCCTTTATAAATTCCTTTTTTCTCCCTAATAAATGTTTTGCCTCCTTTAAATCCATTTGGGATCGTTATTATTTACCTAAATTCTCTCGGGGGGAATAAACATACTCTGTCCCGTTGTACTTATTAAGAAACAAATCAAAAACCCAGATCCACGAATTTTTTTTTTGATTACCAGTCGAGATTAAAACGGTGTCCCTAAGTCCAATATAATCGGCGAACGAAAAAACCCGGAACTTTTGATTATCCCCTTTTTTTCTCGTAATTTCCCCTGTAATATTAAAATAATGGATTTGTGATCACTAGCCCAAGCTCTTCAGTGATTCCCGATTATTTTCAAGAGTTTCTTTTTTGACAAGACTAGGTCGGCAAATTATTACCTCTGGTACCCGTCACTGCTTAGAAAACAGGGCCCAACTATTTTCCCTAAAATCAATTTCCCGATTACCGGTCAAAGAAGTCCAGTCAATTTGACTAAAATTAAAATCCTACTAACACTACGTTATTGTGCTAGAAGCCCTAACAATTTCGTCCCAAAGAAATCTCACTGATACCCCAAGTTCACGACGTACTGCGCGTCACACTGATACCCCAAGTGATGACACTTCTTCCCCTACTACCACTACCACAACCATTACTACCACTACCATTACTACCACTACCATTACTACCACTACCACAACCATTACTACCACTACCATTACTTCCACTACCACTACCATTATTACCACTACCATTACTATCACTACCATTACTACCACAACCATTAGTACCACAACCATTACTACCACTACCAATACTATCACTACCACAACCATTACTACCACAACCATTACTACCACTACCATTACTACCACTACCATTACTACCACTACCACAACCATTACTACCACTACCACACCATTACTACCACTACCACAACCATTACTACCACTACCATTACTACCAATACCATTACTACCACTATTGCTACCACTACCATTACTACCACTATTGCTACCACTACCACTACTACTGCTACCATTACTACCACTACTAGTGCTACCACTACCATTACTACAACTACTACTGCTACCATTACTACCACTGCTACTGCTACCACTTCCATTATCACCACCACTACTACTACCCACGTGACATTCCACCTGACTCCTGCCACTATATATACCCATTTCTTAGTTATAAGTAAGCTTATTCAGGTATACACAAATACAGTTACATAGATTATCATACATAGCAGCATATGTGTAGATGTAGCATGCAAAGAATACGTTACACTTTATTCGGCGTATGCGCACACTTCCATATAGGCTGCCTCCCAACCAGCGAACCAGGTGCTAAGGGTTTAACGGTAAGGGTACCCATCGTTAAATCAGTACATTGGTTCATTAAGTAATCACAGGCGGGTCTGCCAAGTGCTGAGGCGACGTGGTATCACTCATGGTCAGCACTTGCCAGACTCGTATAGCAGCTGGTTGAGCATGGTGCTCTCTCTCCTGTACATATACATATATATATATATTACGTATTACGTATTTGTAGTCCAGAGTTCATAGATGAAGAAATCTCTAAAATTTATGAAATAGCTAATGATTTAAAATACCCTAGAAACATAATTGATAAATCTTTTAAAATAGCTAGGAATACTTTTTACAATCCAAAAAGGGACAACCAACCTTATTCAACCAAAAATATGTTGGTTCTCCCTTACCATGAAAACTTGGTTGATATGCCTTCCTTTCTTAAGAATTTTAATATCAAAGTTGTATTTAAAAATCTTGATACAGTAAAAAGACTTTTGATAAAAATTCCCCAAAATGCTGACGGATGTGTCTATAAGATTCCTGTAAAATATGCGATAAAGTTTATTTTGGTCAAACTGGTAAAAGTCTTGAACTAAGATTAAAACAACATAAATATAGCATTAGAACTGGACAAGATTCTAATGCTCTATTTATTCATGTAGAGATTTTAACCATCCAATTGATTTTCAAAATGCTGAGAAGGTTGTATCAAGCAAGTCCATGGTTGAGAGGAATATAATAGAATCATGTTTCATTAAAAGCAGTTTTGAAAATAATATGAATATTTCTTTTGGTTTATATAAATTGGATTCATTTATAATTAATAAAATTTGGGAAGAATTTAATGATAAATTGGACTAATCTTAATTCTTGGGAAGAGTTTCAGGTCCTTTCTTATGTTCCTCTTCACAGAGTCGTGCGATGTTACGCTACTGTGAGGTGTAGTCTTTGTTAGTGTGATGTGACTGTGAGGTGTAGTCTCGCCCCTTATATAAGCCCTTCTTGTCATGTTTCCTGTTATAGTTCCTTGATAATGTGAGTAGTCACGAAAGCGCTTGGAATTCTTCTATTTTTCCATAGTGGTTTTCTTGCATATATATATATATATATATATATATATATATATATATATATATATATATATATATATAATTGGTTAAGGAAAATACGAGTTAAATATTACTGTTGAGTTTGTTTTGCTCCAACCCATTACGACCAGGTCAACAGGTCGTAACAGTAGAGAACCTAGGATAACCCAAAAAAATCACAGGTGACTTATTTCCATTGGGTCCTTTAATTTCCATTGGGGCTGAAGAAAGACTAAAGAAGTCACTCGTGGCGAAACGTTTCCTTTAATAAATGTGCTGAAGTGTACATAAGTGTCTTTTTCCACATGTCAGTATCACCAGAGCATTGCTGGGTTCTTCCCAATCTAAGATGCATAACACTGAAACTGAATATAAGATCTATTCTAGACAAGATCTAGGTGTCGGGAATCCATTTATGAAGTATTACAATGGTCTCACAAATAGTGACTTCAGTTAAAGGATATGAAAATTGATGATTAAGACACATGTGCAACCCATCTGTATCGTGAAACGTTTCGCCCACACAGTAGGCTTCTGCAGTCAACTACAGAGGCAGCAGTTATAGTAGTGAAAAGATGATGCAATGCAGAATTAGACACATGTGCAACATCTGGGTATCTTTATTTGTTGACGTTTCGCCCTCCAGTGGCTTTATCAATACAAGGACATAATGTGAAGAATTATATACAAAGATGAGGTAATCAGTCCCTCAACTTTGGAGTTGAACATCACCGTAGTCTTGAAGGACCTGAACCACAGTCATGGAGCTTATATACCGGCGACAGGTGTAGGACGTGCAGCAGACGAAGGCAGTGCCACTGGTAGGCGGGAATCCCCAGTCGGTATTGTATATCACTTATGTGTAGATGAAGTAATCGTGAGAATTGTAGTAATGAGTATTCCTGAAAAAGAACAAAAAGTCACAATACCGTGAGTGGAACAATATATAAATAACCCACACATAAGAGAGAGGAGCTTACCACGACCATTTACAAAGTCACACTGTGTGACTTTGTAAATGCCTTCGTCTGCTGCACGTCCTACACTTGCCTCCAGTATATAAGCACCAAGCTCCATTACCGTGCTGCAGTTCCTTGAAGACTACGGTGCTCTTAACATTAACCCCAAGGCTTTGATTACCTCATCTTTTGTATATAGTTTTACTCTCTTCCAATTATGTCCTTGAATTTGTATTGATAAAGCCACTGGATGGCGAAACATCTACAAATAAAGATACCAAGATGTTGTACATGTGTCTAATTCTTCACCCTCGAAGACGTAGTAAATTTAGAGGTGGTCAGTTCCTCAGCCCAGAGAAGAATTCTGCTCCCTAGTCTGGAAGAATGTGAAGCTGAAGTAACAGAATGGAGACTTACATAATGTCAAAGGTGAGGCGCAGATAATATTGAGGACAGGACACGCTGGGCCCACTAGTAGAAATAAGATTGTAATCATTGAGAGGCAGTGTAGCAAACCTACTAGGTAGGTCTCTATTTTGTTACTTCAGCTTCACATTGTTCCAGACTCTGGAGTAGGACTCTTCTCCAGGCTGAGGGACTGACCCCCTCAAAACTACGTCTTCGAGGCTGGTAGACTGATTACATCGTCTTTACATCTCTACTGTTTCTTCTGCCTCCTCTGTATTCGACTGAAGAAGCGAAACTTTTAGTAATAAAGATATCTGACTGCTACACGTGTCTTAGTGGACTATTGTGGGTCAGGTTCTGCAAAAATGTTGCGAATAATATGCAAGAAACCCGCAGACCAGCTGGAAGGATTCATGTTGGAACCATCCTGTGTGACATGGTGGAACCATCTTATGTGACGTGTTGGAACCATCCTGTGACATGATGGAACCATTCGGGTTAAGCGCATTCCCATGAACATAATAAGATGATGCAATATAAACATACATTGTGACGTGTCTAAGGGTGAGTAAATACTTGCCAAAAGATATTTCTAATGTAAATTTTCTATACACTGTTTCCCTCTTGTGGCGTCTGGCTTGTGTTGACAACACCACTTGTGCTCTCTCACACCTGGGCCGAACACACAGCTCTACAGCAGGTGCTGCTGGTGTTCAGGTGCTGCTGGTGTTCAGGTGCTGCTGGTGTTCAGGTGCTGCTTATGTTCAGGTGCTGTTGGTGTTCAGGTGCTGCTGGTGTTCAGGTGCTGCTGGTGTTCAGGTGCTGCTGGTGTTCAGGTGCTGCTTATGTTCAGGTGCTGTTGGTGTTCAGGTGCTGCTGGTGTTCAGGTGCTGCTGGTGTTCAGGTGCTGCTGGTGTTCAGGTGCTGTTGGTGTTCAGGTGCTGCTGGTGTTCAGGTGCTGCTGGTGTTCAGGTGCTGCTGGTGTTCAGGTGCTGCTGGTGTTCAGGTGCTGCTGGTGTTCAGGTGCTGCTGGTGTTCAGGTGCTGCTGGTGTTCAGGTGCTGCTGGTGTTCAGGTGCTCCTCTACACCTGGGATCAGATTTAGAAAGGTTAGGGAGAGCACCAGACTTGTTTACTTAATGAGGAAGAACATCCTCAGTGTTGTGACTCCTGCGACCTGCTGCAACTTTCTTGCTACTGGTAATAATAACCAGAGTGTACAACAGGGAGGCTGTACAACACTGGTGCTCTCAGCAGTGTACAACAGGGAGGCTGTACAACACTGGTGCTCTCAGCAGTGTACAACAGAGAGAGAGTGGGTACAACACTGGTGCTCTCAGCAGTGTACAACAGGGAGAGAGTGGGTACAACACTGGTGCTCTCAGCAGTGTACAACAGGGAGAGAGTGGGTACAACACTGGTGTTCTCAACAGTGTACAACAGGGAGAATGGGTACAACACTGGTGTTCTCAACAGTGTACAACAGGGATAATGGGTACAACACTGGTGCTCTCAGCAGTGTACAACAGGGAGAATGGGTACAACACTGGTGCTCTCAGCAGTGTACAATACTGGTGGTCTTAGTAGTGTACAACAGGGAGGCTGTACAACACTGGTGTTCTCAGCAGTGTACAACAGGGAGAATGGGTACAACACTGGTGCTCTCAGCACTGTACAACAGGGAGAATGGGTACAACACTGGTGCTCTCAGCAGTGTACAACAGGGAGAATGGGTACAACACTGGTGTTCTCAACAGTGTACAACAGGGAGAATGGGTACAACACTGGTGCTCTCAGCACTGTACAACAGGGAGAATGGGTACAACACTGGTGCTCTCAGCAGTGTACAACAGGGATAATGGGTACAACACTGGTGTTCTCAACAGTGTACAACAGAGAGAATGGGTACAACACTGGTGTTCTCAACAGTGTACAACAGGGATAATGGGTACAACACTGGTGTTCTCAACAGTGTACAACAGGGATAATGGGTACAACACTGGTGCTCTCAGCAGTGTACAACAAGGAGAATGGGTACAACACTGGTGTTCTCAACAGTGTACAACAGAGAGAATGGGTACAACACTGGTGTTCTCAACAGTGTACAACAGGGATAATGGGTACAACACTGGTGTTCTCAACAGTGTACAACAGGGAGAATGGGTACAACACTGGTGCTCTCAGCAGTGTACAATACTGGTGGTCTTAGTAGTGTACAACGGAGACTGTACAACACTGGTGTTCTCAGCAGTGTACAACTGGGAGAATGGGTACAACACTGGTGATCTCAGCAGTGTACAACAGGGAGAATGGGTACAACACTGGTGCTCTCAGCAGTGTACAATACTGGTGGTCTTAGTAGTGTACAACAGGGAGGCTGTACAACACTGGTGTTCTCAACAGTGTACAACAGAGAGAATGGGTACAACACTGGTGTTCTCAACAGTGTACAACAGGGATAATGGGTACAACACTGGTGTTCTCAACAGTGTACAACAGGGAGGCTGTACAACACTGGTGTTCTCAGCAGTGTACAACAGAGAGAATGGGTACAACACTGGTGTTCTCAACAGTGTACAACAGAGAGAATGGGTACAACACTGGTGTTCTCAACAGTGTACAACAGGGATAATGGGTACAACACTGGTGCTCTCAGCAGTGTACAACAGGGAGAATGGGTACAACACTGGTGCTCTCAGCAGTGTACAATACTGGTGGTCTTAGTAGTGTACAACAGGGAGGCTGTACAACACTGGTGCTCTCAGCAGTGTACAACAGGGAGAATGGGTACAACACTGGTGCTCTCAGCAGTGTACAACAGGGAGAATGGGTACAACACTGGTGTTCTCAGCAGTGTACAACAGGGAGAATGGGTACAACACTGGTGCTCTCAGCAGTGTACAACAGGGAGAATTAGTACAACACTGGTGTTCTCAGAAGTGTACAACAGGGAGAATGGGTACAACACTGGTGCTCTCAGCAGTGTACAACAGGGAGAATGGGTACAACACTGGTGTTCTCAGCAGTGTACAACAGGGAGAATGGGTACAACACTGGTGCTCTCAGCAGTGTACAACAGGGAGAATGGGTACAACACTGGTGCTCTCAGCAGTGTACAACAGGGAGAATGGGTACAACACTGGTGCTCTCAGCAGTGTACAACAGGGAGAAGGGGTACAACACTGGTGCTCTCAGCAGTGTACAATACTGGTGGTCTTAGTAGTGTACAACAGGGAGGCTGTACAACACTGATGTTCTCAGCAGTGTACAATACTGGTGGTCTTAGTAGTGTACAACAGGGAGGCTGTACAACACTGGTGTTCTCAGCAGTGTACAACAGGGAGAATGGGTACAACACTGGTGCTCTCAGCAGTGTACAACAGGGAGAATAGGTACAACACTGGTGCTCTCAGCAGTGTACAACAGGGAGAATGGGTACAACACTGGTGCTCTCAGCAGTGTACAATACTGGTGGTCTTAGTAGTGTACAACAGGGAGGCTGTACAACACTGGTGTTCTCAGCAGTGTACAATACTGGTGGTCTTAGTAGTGTACAACAGGGAGGCTGTACAACACTGGTGTTCTCAGCAGTGTACAACTGGGAGAATGGGTACAACACTGGTGCTATCAGCAGTGTACAACAGGGAGAAGGGGTACAACACTGGTGCTCTCAGCAGTGTACAATACTGGTGGTCTTAGTAGTGTACAACAGGGAGGCTGTACAACACTGGTGTTCTCAGCAGTGTACAACAGGGAGAATGGGTACAACACTGGTGCTCTCAGCACTGTACAACAGGGAGAATAGGTACAACACTGGTGTTCTCAGCACTGTACAACAGGGAGAATGGGTACAACACTGGTGCTCTCAGCACTGTACAACAGGGAGAATGGGTACAACACTGGTGCTCTCAGCAGTGTACAACAGGGAGAATGGGTACAACACTGGTGTTCTCAGCAGTGTACAATACTGGTGGTCTTAGTAGTGTACAACAGGGAGGCTGTACAACACTGGTGTTCTCACAACAGTCTCACTTTACTGATGGTAATCTCACATAGTTTAAAAGATTGTTCACAACTGTCTGTGTGTGGTTCACCAGTGTTGTTGACGTACATTGTTCACAACTGTCTGTGTGTGGTTCACCAGTGTTGTTGACGTACATTGTTCACAGCTGTCTGTGTGTGGTTCACCAGTGTTGTTGACGTACATTGTTCACAGCTGTCTGTGTGTGGTTCACCAGTGTTGTTGACGTACATTGTTCACAACTGTCTGGTTCACCACCTTGGTTCACACTATAAAGTTATGTCACTGCCTCCACTATTTCTCGGTCACTGTCTCCACTGTCTGTCACTGACTCCATTATCTATCTGTCACTGGCCCCACTGTCTGTCTGTTACTGGCTTCACTATCTGTCACTGGCCCCACTGTCTATCTGTTACTGGCTTCACTATCTGTCACTGGCCCCACTGTCTATCTGTTACTGGCTTCAATATCTGTCTCTGGCCCCACTGTCTATCTGTTACTGGCTTCACTATCTGTCACTGGCCCCACTGTCTATCACTGGCCCCACTGTCTATCTGTCACTGGCCCCACTGTCTATCTGTCACTGGCCCCACTGTATATCTGTCACTGGCCCCACTGTATATCTGTCACTGGCCCCACTGTCTATCTGTCACTGGCCCCACTGTCTATCTGTTACTGGCTTCGCTATCTGTCACTGGCCCTTCTGTCTCTCTGTCACCGACTCATTTCCTATATCTCACCATCTTCTTTCACTGTTCACTGCTAGTTACTGAAGTTTACCTGGAGTCTGTTCCGGAAGTCACTGCCCCCTACTCCCGGTCGCGGACCCGATCGATCAAGCTGTTGGTGCCCTCCCGCTCGCAATCAACGTTTGCACAACAACCTGACTGGTGAGGAACTGTTTCGAGGAATTTGTCGACTTCTTTCTTGTAGACAACCAAGGGGTTTGTTGGTAGTTCCCCTTATGCATGAAGGGAGGTCGTTGAAGAGTCGGGGTTCCTTAAGCTTATTGAGTTCTTTTTCAGTGTACTCAGCGCCCTCCCGGGTTTTCATTGGAGGAATCCTGCACCGTCTGCCAAGCCTCTTGTGCCCAACTAACCTCACTGCTCACTGCTCAATGCTAGTTACTGTCCATCTTTCTTTATTTCACTGCTAGTTACTGTCTATCTTTCTTTATTTCACTGCTAGTTACTGTCCAGGTACCTTCACTGCTAGTCATTGTTTACTGCTAGTTACTGTCCAACTGTCCTCTCTTCACTGCTAGTGTGTAGTGCCAGTGCAGATGTCAACGTTGCCTGGTGGTGTTCAGTCATAATATTGTTATCAGAGTCGTGGCCAATTGTTTATATTTTGATTAGTAGTTAAATATGCGTTTATTTTACATTTATATAACTAACCCTTATTTAAGATTACTTAATCTAAGCTAAGCTACGCTAAACTAACCTAACCTGATTTAACCTAGTTTAACATACCTAGCCTGGCTTAACTTAACCTAACCAAATATAACCAAACCTATCCTAACCTAGCATAACATAACCAAGTCTAACTTGACCTAGAATGCATTTAATTTTCCAAATTGTATGTAATGTTTACAAAATGACTTAGGGCATGAAGTAAGGAAATTAGGGGTAAGTCACTGACTGGCTAACTCTGACCTACTAGCTACGCCTCGCACACCTTCAGTTAATACTCTGCTTATCTAAAGAACACTGAAACACATTTCAGTCCCATCAGGTTAGTATTACGTACTGTTGAAATATGTTTAGTGCGAGACTCACGTCATTCCCGAGTGAGTAATGACGCACACACACACACACACACACACACACACACACACCTTCCTTAAATATTTATCGACCCGACAAATTACTAAGACAGTATTACACAGTTGACAACTGAGGTTATTATAGCAGGAGTCAAGGGGATCTTACCCTCGGAATCATATACTTTTATACTTTTCTCAACCCTCGTGATATATTGAACCGTTTTCAAGACAGTCTCAGTAAATATTTGTGTTCCCACCCAGCCTGGGGTCGCTGAGGGGGAGGGGGATGGATTGGGGGAGGGAGAGGGGACGCTCTGCTACATAATCTTTGAATCTTCAATGAGGAAACGTTTTGCCAGCCACTGGAAGGTGAGGAAGAGTTTGAGGCATTCAGTCCCTCAGCCTGGAGTTGATGTGTTCAGTCCCTCAGTCTGGAGTTGATGTGTTCAGTCCCTCAGCCTGGAGTTGATGTGATCAGTCCCTCAGCCTGGAGTTGATGTGTTCAGTCCCTCAGTCTGGAGTTGATGTGTTCAGTCCCTCAGCCTGGAGTTGATGTGTTCAGTCCCTCAGTCTGGAGTTGATGTGTTCAGTCCCTCAGTCTGGAGTTGATGTGTTCAGTCCCTCAGCCTGGAGTTGATGTGTTCAGTCCCTCAGCCTGGAGTTGATGTGTTCAGTCCCTCAGTCTGGAGTTGATGTGTTCAGCCCCTCAGCCTGGAGTTGATGTGTTCAGTCCCTCAGTCTGGAGTTGATGTGTTCAGTCCCTCAGTCTGGAGTTGATGTGTTCAGTCCCTCAGCCTGGAGTTGATGTGTTCAGTCCCTCAGTCTGGAGTTGATGTGTTCAGTCCCTCAGTCTGGAGTTGATGTGTTCAGTCCCTCAGTCTGGAGTTGATGTGTTCAGTCCCTCAGCCTGGAGTTGATGTGTTCAGTCCCTCAGTCTGGAGTTGATGTGTTCAGTCCCTCAGCCTGGAGTTGATGTGTTCAGTCCCTCAGTCTGGAGTTGATGTGTTCAGTCCCTCAGTCTGGAGTTGATGTGTTCAGTCCCTCAGCCTGGAGTTGATGTGTTCAGTCCCTCAGTCTGGAGTTGATGTGTTCAGTCCCTCAGTCTGGAGTTGATGTGTTCAGTCCCTCAGCCTGGAGTTGATGTGTTCAGTCCCTCAGTCTGGAGTTGATGTGTTCAGTCCCTCAGTCTGGAGTTGATGTGTTCAGTCCCTCAGCCTGGAGTTGATGTGTTCAGTCCCTCAGTCTGGAGTTGATGTGTTCAGTCCCTCAGTCTGGAGTTGATGTGTTCAGTCCCTCAGCCTGGAGTTGAGGTGTTCAGTCCCTCAGTCTGGAGTTGATGTGTTCAGTCCCTCAGCCTGGAGTTGATGTGTTCAGTCCCTCAGTCTAGAGTTGATGTGTTCAGTCCCTCAGCCTGGAGTCGATGTGTTCAGTCTTTCAGCCTGGAGTCGATGTGTTCAGTCCCTCAGCCTGGAGTTGATGTGATCAGTCCCTCAGTCTGGAGTTGATGTGTTCAGTCCCTCAGCCTGGAGTTGATGTGTTCAGTCCCTCAGCCTGGAATTGATGTGATCAGTCCCTCAGCCTGGAATTGATGTGATCAGTCCCTCATCTGGAGTTGATGTGTTCAGTCCCTCAGCCTGGAGTTGATGTGATCAGTCCCTCAGCCTGGAGTTGATGTGTTCAGTCCCTCAGCCTGGAGTTTATGTGTTCAGTCCCTCAGTCTGGAGTTGATGTGTTCAGTCCCTCAGCCTGGAGTTGATGTGTTCAGTCCCTCAGTCTGGAGTTGATGTGTTCAGTCCCTCAGTCTGGAGTTTATGTGTTCAGTCCCTCAGTCTGGAGTTGATGTGTTCAGTCCCTCAGCCTGGAGTTTATGTGTTCAGTCCCTCAGTCTGGAGTTGATGTGTTCAGTCCTTCAGCCTGGAGTTGATGTGTTCAGTTCCTCAGCCTGGAGTTGATGTGATCAGTCCCTCAGGCTGGAGTTGATGTGTTCAGTCCCTCAGCCTGGAGTTGATGTGTTCAGTCCCTCAGCCTGGAGTTGATGTGTTCAGTCCCTCAGTCTGGAGTTGATGTGTTCAGTCCCTCAGCCTGGAGTTGATGTGTTCAGTCCCTCAGCCTGGAGTTGATGTGTTCAGTCCCTCAGCCTGGAGTTGATGTGTTCAGTCCCTCAGCCTGGAGTTGATGTGTTCAGTCCCTCAGCCTGGAGTTGATGTGTTCAGTCCCTCAGTCTGGAGTTGATGTGTTCAGTCCCTCAGCCTGGAGTTGATGTGTTCAGTCCCTCAGTCTGGAGTTGATGTGATCAGTCCCTCAGTCTGGAGTTGATGTGTTCAGTCTCTCAGTCTGGAGTTGATGTGTTCAGTCTCTCAGTCTGGAGTTGATGTGTTCAGTCCCTCAGCCTGGAGTTGATGTGATCAGTCCCTCAGTCTGGAGTTGATGTGTTCAGTCTCTCAGTCTGGAGTTGATGTGTTCAGTCCCTCAGTCTGGAGTTGATGTGTTCAGTCGAATAGTCTTGAGAAAAGTACGTTTCTTAAGATTGATGGACTTAACATATATGCTACAGGCTGAGGGACTAATTATCTCAAACTCCTCCTTATCTCCCACCGTTCTTATCTGTATTCGACTGAAGAAGACACTGACTGGCGAAACGTTTCCTCAATAAGATACCTTAATAATTTACATCACATAATCTTTACTTTTTGTAGCTGTAGTGTAAGCACGCCTCTGGCAAGACAGTGATGGAGTGAATGATGATGAAAGTTTTTCTTTGTCGGGCCACCCTGCCTTGCTGGGAATCGGCCGATGTGTTAATAAAATAAAATAAATCTTTACTTAACATCCTTTATATTATCCAAGTCCTTCATATTTATCAATTTTATGCCAGTTGTTCATTGTCAATTTAAATGAAGTTATGTTTGCAGTCACTACATGTAACATAACTAGTCGACTTTCTTAACTTAACTGGTCACAGACCGGGCCGCGGGGGCGTTGACCCCTGGAATTCTCTCCAGGTAGACTCCAGGTAGATAGCTTCACTGAGGGTGTCAGAATATATGTTCTTGAGCAGATGATATTATGAAGCTTAGTTAGAGACGAGAGAAAGGTGAGATCAATACAACTGCTGGCTGTATCATATATTCTCAAGACTCACCTAACAAAAATTTCACTAACAAAACTTGACGGCCTAGAAGGAAGTCTTGAGAGATCAAAAAAATTCTTCCAGATGATGCAAAATCTTCAGGGTGAGACAAAATCTTCCAGACGAAACAAAATCTGCCAGCTAAGAAAATCTTCCAGGTGAGAGAAAATCTGCCAAATGAGACATAATCCCTCTATAAAGCCAAAATACCTAGTAGATGAGACATACAGTCAACTTTCTGATAAAATAACGCCTGAACACGGATCCCACAGAGGCTGTTACCATACACACACAAAATTGACGCATCAACATCTCAATCATTTTTGACTCATAAAACACCTGAACAGCATCCGTCACCAAACACATGACAACCATCATTGCTTCATAAAACACCTGAACAGCATCCGTCACCAAACACATGACAACCATCATTGCTTCATAAAACACCTGAACAGCATCCGTCACTAAAAACAAGAGCTTTCTCAAACACATTTTATATTTTATAACAAAATATGACGTAGAGGAAAATAGTAGAGAAAAAAGTAACAAAAATGTAAATCAAATAAAACAAAGGAACAGATTAACTAGAAAACAGAGAACGGAGGTGTACATTTATTGAGGTATTTTCCATTGAAACGCAAATGTTGTGTCGATAATAATTATCTTTAGATCCTAACAAGTATTTATTTACTCACAGTTCAACATAAGACGAACTAATTACTCGCCGTCTGAGAAATTGTACGAAATTCTTTAAGAGTACCATTTAGCACCTGAGTCAACTTTAACAAGGAGAGAGAAACACGTACTCAGCTGTAACTAGAGAGGTACAAAGTACCGACGCGGTGAACAGTGAGAGACAAAAGCGTATGGAACACTTTATAATAGCAAAGTCTGTCTCACGCAGGAACGTTAGCAAGGTAACTTGTTAATAAGGCTTCTGCTTGAACCACCTCATTATTGTAAAGCGCTCCACGCTCTCTTTATGTCTTATTGTCCATGTGCTCATCTGTTTTTGTTGGAGGGGGTGAACTACTGATCTTGGATCTTGTCTAGCAATCTATATTTTTTTTAAAATTTTGAAGTTATAAGCGTAAAGTAATGCCCGTGGTGCCCCGTCTTCATTATTAGTATTAATTGCATTGAAAAAAATTCCCAAGATGCGACCCACAACAGTGTACTAACACAAAAGTACCTACGTATTTGCTACTAGGTAAACAAGGGAATCACGTATGTCTTCCCCTTGAACAAGGTTCGAGCCTGGCATATTTTGGTTATGCGCCGAAAGTTCTGATCGCTGAGCCACGAGTGTGTCTGTCTGTCTTGATCTTTCCGTAGTTGTACTTACCTGTGTGTGTTTGTGGGATCGAGTCTTGACCCAATTGCTCACAAATGCTCATACTAAATTCCTTGGAAACTCTCTCCAACATTTTTTCATCCATTGCGTTCCGTTTCCTAAAAGTTGAAATATTTGCTAACATTCATATGAGCCTCTTGTGTTTTGTATTTTCATGTGTGTGCTCACTCTTATGCAGGTTCCCATCAACATGGACGGTAGAGTAGCGAGCTTGTCAATTCTCGTCCCTCGGTTCGATCCCTGTGTCGCTCTGTAGCAGATCCCCGTCTCTGAGACACTGTCCGGCCTGTCGTCCCTTCAAGGAGGGAGGAGGAGGGGTGAAACGGGGTGTCTTGATACAGGGGAATGTCTCTTGATTCAAGGAATTGGAGATATCCTCCCCTTCCTGTAATCGAACTATCTATTTCCCACTGGCGCTTCCAGATCCTACTAGTTTAGCTTACAAAATATAATAATAATAATAATAATAATAATAATAATAATAATAATAATAATAATAATAATACGTGCAGCAGAACTAAGGTTCTCCAGAGTCTGAACATCACTGTAACTATATTATATTAATTAAGAACGATGACACACAACTGCCTTTGGCCAGGAGCAGAGAGAGAGAGAGACTGACAGACAGACAGACAGACAGAGAGAGAGAGAGACTGACAGACAGACAGACAGACAGAGAGAGAGAGAGAGACTGACAGACAGACAGACAGAGAGAGAGAGAGAGACAGACAGACAGACAGAAGGAGAGAGAGAGACAGACAGACAGACAGAGAGAGAGAGAGAGAGAGAGAGGACGAGAGACAGGACGACAGAGAGAGAGAGGGGAGAGGAGAGAGAGAGAGAGAGAGAGAGAGAGAGAGAGAGAGAGAGAGAGATAAAGGTATGTATGAGAGAGACGAACAGTGAATGTATACAAGTAATGGTGTGGAGATAACTGAGTGGTGAGGAGGGTGAGCTGTGGACTGGTAAGTGTAACAAGGGGTGTCAATTGGTGCCTCTTGCTGCTGCTGCTGCTGCTGCTGCTGCTGCTGCTACTGCTGCTGCTACTGCTGGTGTTCCTTGTAGAGCACTGACTGTGTGGCTAGACAGAACAGACCTTCAGGAGGAGAATCTTTAAGTAGATGTTCATATCTGTATGAGTAAATATGATGTAGATAATCAACGAAGAACTATTTTGCATACACAACCATGTAAGAGCGCTGTTTTTTGCATTTTTTTTTTTAATATTAGAAGATGAGTGGAGTTGACTGATGCTCTGTTTGCAGTATTGTTTTATATACATCTATTTTTTAAGAGCAAAAATAAGCAGTTGTCTACCCTCATGAATTAAAGAATATGAAACAGCAGTTCCCACGTCAAGTATTTTATTTTTATTGAATAAAATAATATACACCCGCAGTGTGCGACTAGTCTATTCGATATAGTTTTCAGTCACGTGACTCTAGCAACTTTATCTACCATGTACAAGAATGGTCTACAATAGCGACAAGATGAAAATTAGACACATGTGCAACATCTGGGTATCTTTATTGTAGACGTTTCGCCCTCCAGTGGTTTTATCAATACAAATTCTAGGACATAACTTGAAGACAGTTGAACTATATACAAAAATGAGGTAATCAGTCCGTCAGCCTTGGCGTTGGTGTGAAGAACACCGTAGTTGTACGGTGTTCACACGACTCCAAGGCTGAGGGACTGATTACCTCATTTTTTGTATATAGTTCTACTGTCTTCAAGTTATGTCCTAGAATCTGTATTGATAAAGCCACTGGATGGCGAAACGTCTACAATAAAGATACCCAGATGTTGCACATGTGTCTAATTTGTATCTACCATGCTGGCGGTCAAACACGCCGTTTGCATTCAATGGCTATCGGGTGTCATAAAGCTTTACAGTGTAGGACAAACAAGTCACAACGTTGCATTTTACTCACTGATCACACACAGCGTCTGATAGAACAAGAATTATGAGATATACGTCGTAGGTAATAATTTTTATGTGCATATGATTCGTACACAGTGCCTCAGGTGTTGTGTTTATATCCTTGAAACTGACAGAAGCTTCAGAATCTAGAGTTTGGCAGCATGTATGTCTACCTGGTGCTGGAGGACCTTCACTACACACAGGAGAGACGATGACGGCCTACGAAAGTACGGACACCTTTAAATATTTCCAGGCTGGCTGAGTGAATGATGTCATGGTGTAACACGTACAGGAACTGGCTGGGTGAATGATGGCATGGTATGACACGTACAGGAACTGGCTGGGTAAGTAATGCCTGGTATGGCACGTACAGGAACTGGCTGGGTGAATGATGCTATGGTATGACACGTACAGGAACTGGCTGGGTGAATGATGTCATGGTATAACACGTACAGGAACCGGCTAGGTGAGTGATGAAGTGGAATGGCAGTACAGACCAAAAAAAGATGCACGTACGTCATGTCTGATAGGATAAGAGACGCTCTTGTTTGTTTTTGTTTTACACGCGTATATTTTGAACATTTCACTGTTTATGAATATATACATACTGTATTCATAATACTGAAACAAACAGGCCAGCTATTTAATTTAAAACATAAACATATGAATTCTGGATCTATTTAAAATAAAGAAAGTACAGAAGCGTCAACAACATCAAGATGGTAAAACATACGACCAATTATTTAACGTCTCTCTTGGCACCTGTCAAGTGTCAACGAAAAAAAACATAATGAAATTATTTTAAGATTAAAATTATTATTATTACAGTCATAACTAAGCACTAAACCCACAAGTGTCATACAGCGCTGAAATTTAATCATATTTTCTTTTTATAATATACACTAGAGAAGTGATCGCGCGAGGCTTCTAATCACAGGTCAGTGTATAAGCCATGCAACTATGTTGATTAAAAGGGACCCACAAGGTGACTTTTAAGTGTGTTTATAAATGACTACAACGGTTTCTATGATGTAATATTTTCAGGATTATTTGTTTTTCAATGCAAGCGAACACTGTAAGACAACTGAACGTCATGGCTCACGTTACTTGTTCAATAATAACTACATGGAGGTAGAAACACACGAGGTTGATTGATGTGCATATTTCGACCCCCCTTCCCTTGAGGGTTATCAGTGCTATTGTCGACGTGAGTGTTACCTGCATGTGTGGAGTGTTACCTGTAGGTGTGATGGTGTTACGTGCTGGTGCGAGGGGCTATCTGAAGGTGTGGGGTGTTACCTGCAGGTGTTAGGTGTTACCTGCAGATGTGAGGTGTTACCTGCAGGTGTTAGGTGTTACCTGCAGGTGTGGGGTGTTACCTGCAGGTGTGATGGTGTTACGTGCTGGTGCGAGGGGCTATCTGAAGGTGTGGGGTGTTACCTGCAGGTGTGGTGGTGTTACCTGCAGGTGTGGGGTGTTACCTGCAGGTGTGATGGTGTTACGTGCTGGTGCGAGGGGCTATCTGCAGGTGTGGTGGTGTTACCTGCAGGTGTGGGGTGTTACCTGCAGGCGTGGGGTGTTACCTGCAGGTGTGGGTTGTATTACCTGCAGGTGTGGGATGTTACCTGAAGGTGTGGGTCGTGTTTCCTGCAGATGTGGATGTGTTACCCACATGTGTGGGGTGTTACCTGCAGGTGTAGTGGTGTTACCTGCATGTGTGGGGTGTTACCTGCAGGTGTGGTGGTGTTTCCTGCATGTGTGGTGGTGTTTCCTGCAGGTGTGGTGGTGTTTCCTGCAGGTGTGGTGGTGTTTCCTGCAGGTGTGGTGGTGTTTTATGCAGGTGTGGTGGTGTTTCCTGCAGGTGTGGGTGGTGTGCAACACACACGTTTATATGATTACTTTAAGAATCACATCATATAATTATTGTCTACTTGAACTTATACGTACTAGAAGCGCTAAGCCCGTAAGAGTCAAATAACGCCTGGGGAATGGGAGGCAAGAGAGTTCAGTCTAAGGAGGGAGAGGATAGGTTCGATTCCTTGGATCAAGAGACCCGCACCGGCATCCAGGCACCTCCCTTGAAGGGTATGGTAAACATCAATGATTGCCAAGTACTTACCAGAGGCGCCGTGTTGGCTACACTCGCTTGTGTAGTCTATTGGCACTCAGTTTGTCTCCTGATCGCTGCTACCCACTCTCATTTAGCGATGCTTCTCTTTATACATAATAATAACAATACCGACGGTGTTTCTCGCCAGGACTGTGATAACAAGACACTCCTTCCTGCCACCTTCTGTTTGAACAAGGCAGAGCAGAATGGGCATCAGGCATCTGACAATCATTCAAATAGACATGGTATTATTGGCACTAGAGAGGGATGAACAGTTTTACCGGGACATTGCAGGCACACGCTTGACCGCCAGTGTGGCAGATGCTTACCTCGTAACGTCAGGTGGGGACTACATGATCTATAAGCTAGTTTTGTTTCCTTGTCATACTCCATTTCGCAAGATAGATTTCACACAAAGCTAATAATGACATGTGTCATCCTGAACTGAGGATCTTCAGCAGGGCAATGAGGATATTAAGCCTTCCACTACAAGTTCAGTAGCGACGGAACATTCAGAATTTTTCATTACAGTAAAGTCACTGTTATCTGGAAATAACCATCTCTCAGGGGACACTATATTTGGTTATAAATGCATATTAGCTTCTTAGTACTTTTAGGAGGATATTTTTTAGCGTGTGAGTGTTAGTATGTGTATGAGAGACATCCCCACCCCTCATTCTGAGAGATATCCTCATACCGAGAGGCTCCCCTCACTCCTTATACTCCTTACAATGAAAAACATTCTCACCCCTTACACTGAGAATCATTCTCACTCCTTATATTGAGAATCATCCTTACTCTTTACACTGAGATACATCCTCACCCCTTACACTAAGAATCATCCTCACTCCTTACACTGAGAAACATCCTCACTCCATACAATGGGAATCACTGCTTACAAGCTTGAAGAGTGTATATGCACTGAGAGCCATGTATATCAGTGTATAAACACTGGAAGCTGTCTATCACTCAGTGTATAAGAGTTTGTTTGTTTCTTTAGGAATTAAAATATTCTTGATGTTAGTGTACTAGTGGATGGTGGTCTTAGTTTATTTAATGGAGTCAAAGCAAATCAACAACTGTACGAGGGTTATTAAGGCTGCATGTCAAATGTACACTGCCACTCAAGGATACTTTAACCCTTAAAATAACGAGTAAAATAAACTGTCATAAATGGTTTTGAAACCGACAAGTTGAAGATTGAGACACTTATGCAACATATGGGAATCTTTAGTGAGGAGACGTTTCTCCACACAGTGGCTTCATCAGTCCAATACAAAGACCTGGACGAAGACCTACTTATACTAGTGGATGTTCCACTGTGACCCCGCCTCCTCCTGCTTCCACTCACCTGACTACAGTATATAAGCCACTTCTCTGGCCATATGCTGTACTTTCTACAAGAGTGATGGACTGAACACATCGATTCCAAGCTGAGGGACTGATTACCTCAAACTCCTCCTCTCCTTACCCATTTCTACTTTGTATTGGACTGATGAAGCCACTGTGTGGCGAAACATCTCCTTAATAAAGATTCCCATATGTTGCATAAGTGTCTCAATCTTCAAAATAAACTGTGTATATACACAGTGAGGTACACATCTCTTGGTATATATATATGCATTGAGAGAGATACCTCTCAGTGCACATACAATGAGAGATACACGTCTCTATATAATAATAATAAGCTATATTTCTACAGCTGACATCAATGACATATTATATAGAAAGCCCCTTGTTATGAAGAACATTTCGGGCAAATTTGGTTAATTTTGTCACCAGGATGCGACCCACACCGATCGGCTAACACCCAGGTACCTGTTTACTGCCAGATGAACAGGGACAACAGGTGTCTTAAAGAAATACTGTGACCGAATGTTTCCACCCGTACCGGGATCGATCCACGGACCTCAGTGTGTGAGATGAGTGCGCTAGCAACCGAACTAAGGGATACCTCAGTGTATATACACTGAAAGATAAATATCTCTCGGTGTATGTACACTGAGAGATACATACCTCTCAGTGTTCATACACTGAGAGAGATATACCTCTCAGTGTACATACACTGAGAGATACATACCTGTCAGTGTATAAAACCTGGAGAGACATTATATACTCATCACGGAGTATAGAATAACTCTAATATAGTCGATAGGTGGTCTTATCCCTAACAAACTGACTGCACTAACGACTATACAGAATTGTACCAGGTTATGTTAGTCTGCATAGTTTATTATTATTATTATTATTATTATTATTATTATTATTATTATTATTATTATTATTATCATTATTATTATTATTATTATTATATAAGGGCTCCGAGTGGTGTATCAGGGTGTTGTATGAGAGACAGTGGCTGTTTACAGCCCTAAAAGGGGCAAAAACAAATTTAGAATTTATGAGGCTGCGATATGCTTAAGGTGCACACATGTGTTCGTGATGCTGCAAGAGGCTGGCAGCAACGTTGCCCATCTTGCTTACCTTTATTATAATGGTTCCCGGCAGGGAGCTCCTTAATGATGTTGACGGGTTGATTTCTCGGTAGTTTTTCTTCCGTCACTTCATTTGGAAACAGTATCTTGAGAAAGACTTAATGCGGTGACTTTGAAGTGGGACATGCCCGTGTGTTCTTATACCGAAGTTTGTCAGCGAAATTGGGCGCTGTAGTTGCCTGCAGGTGACCGCGTTGGGAAAACATGTTTTCGTATTTATTATGGAAGGTGTCATTCCCCTCACACTGCAGGAAACAACTCACTACACATAAATGAAGAACAAAATAATTATGTGAGAACTGATAAGTGGAACACCTTAGAACTACGTTAAGAGGTATAATATAATTGTTGAGGGAAGGGAGCGGTAATATTAGATTAATGTGTGTGTGTGATCTGTACTCACCGATTTGTGTTTGATAGGTCGATACTTAGCTCCTGACTCCGTGTTCTAAGCCACCGTGATTGGCATCACTGATTTGTGGTCTTTTGGGCCTTATATCTACTGTTGAAGCTGTGTTTTGAGTTTGCCTCCACCAGTGCGTTATACAAGTCATTTTGCTGTTCAACCTCCTTGAAACTAAGGAAATAGTTCCTTACATTCCTTACCAACCTCACACTAATGAAATACTTCCTTACACAAGTGGAAATCTTCAGCTTCCACTTGTTTCCCCTTGATATTTGTATTCTTAATTTAAACAATCTGTCTCTGTCAGCCATATCAATTCCTTTTAATATTTTATATGTAGTAATAATGTCCCCACTTGTCCTCTCTTCTAAGGTCGTCAGGATAAGTTTTTTTCAACATTTCCTCATAGTGTATTAATCTCACTCCTGGTAATGGCCTGGTTGCAGTCTCCTAAGTACGGGTTATTTGTGTATTCTTCCTGGTTTCAAATCTTTTGATCTTTTTCCATTTTCTCCAGGTGACTGACCAGATGCAGGCTCAATGTTGAGGCCGCATACTCAGTGACTGGCCTAACACATGTCGTATATAAGGTTCTGAAGGATTACTTTAGGTTCCTGAGTGCTATTCTGTGGTTTGTTTATCTTGCATATGATGCTTCCGTGTTACGGTTTATGTACAATTCTGGCCATATACTAGGTCTTATATTTAATTCCTAGATATTTGCAGCTTTTCTCTTCTTATGCTGTACTCTGTGTCCGGTCTTCCCTTTCCTTTTCCAAAGCGCGTGATCTTGCATTTGCTTGGTTTGAACTCGAGAAGCCACTTTTTGGTCACATATCCAGTTTGTTGATGTCTCTCTGGAGACATCGTAGAATTCCAGTAAATTCGTGTAAGATAAATTTTTCATCCCTAAATCCATGTTGTTTTTCCGTAAAGAATCTGCTCTCCAAGTGTCCCAATATTCTTTTACGCACTATCTTCTTCCATCCCGTCCTCTTATCCACAGACATCATGTCACTGTTGTAAAAACAGTTAAATGAGTAACTGTTGAAGGCGCCTTGAACAACTGAATTATGACTAATTTGTTCAAGCTGCGCGCAGTGGCTTCCCGTTTTCTGTTCGCACTACATATTTTTTTTTATCGCCTTGTATCTTACAGGTTTTCCGTCGTGGTATTGTTATAATTTGTTATTTCAAATTGCTGAATGCTCTTCTGAGGTTTGCTAAACTTGCATATAATGCATGTTATAATTTGTTATTTTTTTGGATGGAGGACAACCTAATCTAACTTTACCTTACCTTACCTAACCTAACTTAGAAAAGTGCTGCAAACCGCATGTGAAGAATCTACATAAATGCTCGGAGGACGGGTTGTAGCCTTCTCCAGAACTTCTCCAGTATGCATGTTACGAGATATTGCCCGTTAATTCAGGGCCTCTTGTATGTCCCCATTTTTTATGTATAGGAACGACATTGGCCTTTTTTAAAATTTTCTGGCAGCTGTCCTGACTGGAAAGACTATTTAAATACCTTTGCTATTGGATCACATAGTTGTTTTTTTTTCCTTCCTCTCAGCACCCATATAGCAATGCTATCTGGTCTGATCAATAGGAGAGGAGTAGCGGTGGGTGAGCAGGTAGCAGTGGTACTCTCGGTACGAGAATTTCAAGTGACGAAGCTAAAGAGTTGTGTTGGAGTAGATTTACAGATCATTCTTTCTGTTAGGCAGTGTAAATGGAAACTGTTTCTTGTGAGGCAGCGCATAGGGGAAATGTCTATTATGTTGCAGTGTCCTGCCAGATGACTGCCCTGGGTTGTGCAGCTGGCCAGCGTGAGTTTAGAGCAGGTCGCCCTTGCTCTTGCAGGAGCTGGACGACACGCAAGAGTAATCACGGTGTAATAGCGTACATAATGCATTAAAAAAATGAATAACTGGATAGATGGCAGATGGATAGATTAACTTCCTGACAAAAAGAACCTTCTCATAAGATGGATGAGCCACTGATCATTGAAAAAAAATACCACGCTATTTTAAAAAGCAGATTAGTAAATTGTCAGGTATACACTCCAATAACAATCCCAACCTTCCTCGAAGTGCGATAGACCAGTGTTAAAAATTTAAAGCCGGTCAGAAGAGGCTTTCCAAAGTTATTGTATGGACACCAACACCAGAAATCATCTATATATCAGTGACCAGAGGACTCCTTCATATAATTACAGTACACCAACGTTGAAAATTTGAACCCGATCGAATGAGGCGTTCTTGAAATATAAATGAAAACTGTAAAGGAAAAAAAAATCAGACAACCACTTAGATGTGCAACACTTGGGAATCTTTACTGTGGAAAAGTTTCGCCAGCCACTGGCTTCTTCAGTCCAATACAGAGAAGAACAGTGGAAGATGAGAAGTTTGAAATAATCAGTCCCTCAGCCTGGAGTCGATGTGTTCAGTCCATCAATCTTGAGAAATGTTCATCTTGGGATCTTGATCCAGGGAATTCTTCAACGTCTGCCTAACCTACAGCCATTTTTACACTGGTGACGCCGCCTGCTTCAACTCGCCTGACTACAGTATATAAGACACTTTTCCCACGCTTGTGTTGTACATTTCTCAAGATTGATGGTCTGAACACATCAACTCCAGGCTGAGGGACTGATAACCTCAAACTCTTCCTCATCTTTCACCGTATTTTATTGGACTGAAGAAACTTTTCCACAGTAAAGATTCCCAAATGTTGTACAAGTGTCTCATTCTTTAAGTTGTCGATTTTCTAAGTCATTTACATCACAGCCATCTACATTTATTCGTTCAGGGATACTTAATGTATTCGTTCAGGGATACTTAATGTATTCGTTCAGGGATAGTTAATGTATTCATTCAGGGATACTTAATGTATTCATTCAGGGATACTTAATGTATTCATTCAGGGATACTTAATGTATTCGTTCAGAGATACTTAATGTATTCGTTCAGGGATACTTAATGTATTCGTTCAGGGATACTTAATGTATTCGTTCAGGGATACTTAATGTATTCGTTCAGGGATACTTAATGTATTCATTCAGGGATACTTAATAATCAGGAGGAAGTGTTCCAACAGTTATACATCGGTGTGGGAAAGGCAGGATACCTCAGCTGCTACCAGCCTCCTCCTCGCTACATCCTTCAATTATGTCCTGCAACCATCCAGTACATTTATCTTTATCCTTCGCTATTAAACCTTTCCACAGTCGCCTTAACTCTACACCAACCTTTTTTTTTTTCTTCTTTTTACTCTAGTCTTTTCTTTGGTTCTCCTCGTCTGTTATAGACCCATCTATCAACATATCAACTCCCAAATACCTAAACACATTCACTTCTTATAAACTTGTTATATCAGTCTGACTCACAATCTTTCATTATTTAGACTCTCATCACCTGCTGTGTTTTGTTTACTCTTACCTTCTTCCTCTTAAACATCTTCCCAGACTCTTCCACTAACTTCTCTGAATCCACCAGTAAGAGTTTCCTTGCGAAATGTAACATTAAATTATTATATTCGTGGTATAGCGCTGAACCCGTAGGGGTCATACAGCACCTGGGGTTGGGATGTAATCAGGTTCGATTCAAGGAAGGAAATATCTGCAGTTCCTTGGATCAAGAACCCTTCACCGACTTCAAGGTACAACCAACCCCTTTTTCTTCATTGAAAGTTGTATGTAACATTAAATAGTCGCCCAAAAATACAGTAGCCAAGAGAAACTTACATTGTGTACATATGAAATATTGTACTTTTTAACTCGTTGTAAGAAAGCAAATTAGCATATAATTAATTATCTAAAGTTTATCAGTATATTAAAGTAATGTAGTTACCAGAGGACAACAAACTATTGTCAGGGAAGACGGAATATTCTTATTATAATTTGATGAAGGTGCTGAGCCTACAGGGTTTATACAATGCATGAAGAATAGAAGACAATCAGGTTCAGTCTCAGGAAAGGGAGGATAGTTCCACTTTCTTGGATCAAGTGCCCCTCACCAGTGTTGAAAGGTTTTCCAAATGTAAAATGGAAGATGGTTCATCACGTTATACCAGACATAGTTCCTGGAAGCACCTTGACTCAATAGTTACATACCAGGGAACTTCCTCTGAGGTGCAGGGAGCAGCAGGGCCTATGACAGGAGGCTTCAGCAGGGCCTATGACAGGAGGCTTCAGCAGGGCCTATGACAGGAGGCTTCAGCAGGGCCTATGACAGGAGGCTTCAGCAGGGCCTATGACAGGAGGCTTCAGCAGGGCCTATGACAGGAGGCTTCAGCAGGGCCTATGACAGGAGGCTTCAGCCAGTAAATTAGTCCGCCTGAAGGTATTCATTCATATAGACGTTTTATTATTATTTTTTTTTTTGTAATTTCAACTATTTTTAGTTTATTTAGAAAAATAATTATGTAAAATTCACTTAAGACTGGGAGCCTCAGCCTGCCCCCCAGCGGCCCCAAAGCAGTCTTGTTCAGCCTTGCAAAATTTCTCTTGGAGTCCCTGGGGAGCAGGGAATGTTAGGTGATTGACTACATAAAAAAAATCTGAAAGATACATGGATACAAAGAAAATCGTGCCAGTATCGTGGTCGAGGTCGTTGCCAAATGTTAAGGAGTTATAATAGCAATTTCCTAATTTTCTCCACCGTTATGAATGTGATAATATGCTGAGAACATAAGACTCATTTCTGAATATTGGAAGGACTCCCTCTGTCCCAGTACTATTAACAACACTGATATATTGAGCTCTCATAGTAGTATCATCATATTAGTTATATCCAGAGAGGGATTATCACTTAAAGTTTGCCATGGCATGTGACCCACATTATTATTATTATTATCATATTTAACCACCTAAGGGTCGTACAGCGCTGATAACGATTAAAGTGGGACCCGAAATAAGTAACGAAACTGTCGCGGTACTAAGAGAGCTAAACATTTTGAATTGAAAGCACTTAAATAACAAAAAAGGCACAATACCGTGACTGGAACAATACACACACAACCCGCACATATAAAAAGAGAGGAGCTTACGACGACGTTTCGGCCCGACTTGGACCATTTACAAAGTCACACTAACACACAGAACAGGTGGAAGGAGATGAAAGGGGAAGGAATCAGGTTAAGTCACGGGTGTTCTGAAGTTTGGAGCATTTAACAATGTAATGGGAGAGGAAAGCATCAACAGAGACAAAGCCAGGGCTAAGATTCATACAGGGAAAGTTGTGTATAAGGGAGGATTCAACCAGACGGCGACTATGAAAGTTTGACGTAGGGTAGACAGTTTTAGCAGAAGACCAATCAATAGGATGACTGTGATCTCTGACATGACAGAAAAGAGCATTATTAGTGTCGGCAAGCCTAACACTATTTTTGTGCTCCTTGAGTCTGTCAGAAAGAGATCAGCCAGTTTCTCCAAAGTACTGAAGAGGACAGGAGGAGCAAGAAATAGAGTAGACACCAGGAGAATCTGTAGAGGGAGGGGAGGTATGAACTAGATTAGTGCGAAGAGTGTTAGTCTGACGAAAGGTAAGTTTGATGTCTAAGGAACGGAGAGAGTTGCTGAGATTAGAGAGACCAGAGATGTAGGGAAGGCAGAGGACAGGAGAGTTCCCAGGAGTAGAGGGTTTAGGAGAGAAGAAAGTCCGTTTGGCACGAGAGAAAGCAGAGTCTATGAAATGGGAAGGGTAGCCAAGGCGGGAAAATGAATTATGAAGAGTGGAAATTTCTGCTTCAAGGAACTGAGGATTACAAATGCGGAGAGCACGGAGAAACAGGGAGATAAGAACACTTTTCTTAACCCGTGTGAGTTATTCGACGCTAGTAGTGGCGGAGGCTCGATCCACCGTTCGCTAATTGCGAAATACACACACTACAAATTTGTACTCAAGGCGGGGAATCGTTAAGCCAGTCATGTCTTTTATCTGATCTCAAATCAAATCAGGTGATTATGGGCTTAACAGAGATCTTGTGCTGAATACTTTAATGTTGGCCTGACACAACACTCTAAAACAAACAAGAAAATTTTTAAAATTCTTCTTCGTCCTCTTCTTCTTCTTCTCCACTTCCTTCCTCTTCTCCTCCTCCCTCTTCTTCTTCTCCTCCTTCTTCTTCTCCTCCCTCTTCTTCTCCTCCTCATCCTTCTTCTTCTTCTCATCCTCCTTTTTCTTCTCCTCCTCCTCCTCCTCCTCCTCCTCCTCCTCCTCTCTTCTTCTTCTTCTTCTTCTTCTTCTTCTTCTTCTTCTTCTTCTTCTTCTTCTTCTTCTTCTTCTTCTTCTTCTTCTTCTTCTTCTTCTTCTTCTTCTTCTTCTTCTTCTTCTTCTTCTTCTTCTTCTTCTTCTTCTTCTTCTTCTTCTTCTTCTTTCTTCTTCTTCTTCATTACAATTATCAGGGTTCTTATTCGTCTGATACAGTGGTCTAGGCAACAAAGTCTGATACAGTGGTCTAGGCAACAAAGTCTGATACAGTGGTCTAGGCAACAAAGTCTGATACGTGGTCTAGGCACAAAGTCTGATACAGTGGTCTAGGCAACAAAGTCTGATACAGTGGTCTAGGCAACAAAGTCTGATACAGTGGTCTAGGCAACAAAGTCTGATACGGTGGTCTAGGCAACAAAGTCTGATACAGCGGTCTAGGCAACAAAGTCTGATACAGTGGTCTAGGCAACAAAGTCTGATACAGCGGTCTAGGCAACAAAGTCTGATACAGTGGTCTAGGCAACAAAGTCTGATACAGGGTCTAGGCAACAAAGTCTGATACAGCGGTCTAGGCAACAAAGTCTGATACAGCGGTCTAGGCAACAAAGTCTGATACAGTGGTCTAGGCAACAAAGTCTGATACAGGGTCTAGGCAACAAAGTCTGATACAGCGGTCTAGGCAACAAAGTCTGATACAGTGGTCTAGGCAACAAAGTCTGATACAGGGTCTAGGCAACAAAGTCTGATACAGCGGTCTAGGCAACAAAGTCTGATACAGTGGTCTCAGGCAACAAAGTCTGATACAGCGGTCTAGGCAACAAAGTCTGATACAGGGTCTAGGCAACAAAGTCTGATACAGCGGTCTAGGCAACAAAGTCTGATACAGCGGTCTAGGCAACAAAGTCTGATACAGCGGTCTAGGCAACAAAGTCTGATACAGCGGTCTAGGCAACAAAGTCTGATACAGTGGTCTAGGCAACAAAGTCTGATACAGTGGTCTAGGCAACAAAGTGTTACAGGGCTAGGCAAAGTCTGATAGCGTCAGGCACAAAGTCTGATACAGCGGTCTAGGCAACAAAGTCTGATACAGTGGTCTAGGCAACAAAGTCTGATACAGCGGTTAGGTAACAAAGTCTGATACAGTGGTCTAGGCAACAAAGTCTGATACAGCGGTCTAGGCAACAAAGTCTGATACAGGGTCTAGGCAGCAAAGTCTGATACAGTGGTCTAGGCAACAAAGTCTGATACAGCGGTCTAGGCAACAAAGTCTGATACAGTGGTCTAGGCAACAAAGTCTGATACAGTGGTCTAGGCAACAAAGTCTGATACGGTGGTCTAGGCAACAAAGTCTGATACAGGGTCTACGGCAACAAAGTCTGATACAGCGGTCTAGGCAACAAAGTCTGATACAGTGGTCTAGGCAACAAAGTCTGATACAGTGGTCTAGGCAACAAAGTCTGATACAGTGGTCTAGGCAACAAAGTCTGATACAGCGGTCTAGGCAACAAAGTCTGATACAGTGGTCTAGGCAACAAAGTCTGATACAGTGGTCTAGGCAACAAAGTCTGATACAGTGGTCTAGGCAACAAAGTCTGATACAGCGGTCTAGGCAACAAAGTCTGATACAGTGGTCTAGGCAACAAAGTCTGATACAGCGGTCTAGGCAACAAAGTCTGATACAGTGGTCTAGGCAACAAAGTCTGATACAGTGGTCTAGGCAACAAAGTCTGATACAGCGGTCTAGGCAACAAAGTGATATTATACAGCTGTACAGTTCTAGGCAACAAAGTCTGATACAGCGGTCTAGGCAACAAAGTCTGATACAGCGGTCTAGGCAACAAAGTCTGATACAGTGGTCTAGGCAGCAAAGTCTGATACAGTGGTCTAGGCAACAAAGTCTGATACAGCGGTCTAAGCAACAAAGTCTGATACAGTGGTCTAGGCAGCAAAGTCTGATACAGCGGTCTAGGCAACAAAGTCTGATACAGCGGTCTAGGCACAAAGTCTGATACAGCGGTCTAGGCAACAAAGTCTGATACAGCGGTCTAGGCAACAAAGTCTGATACAGCGGTCTAGGCAACAAAGTCTGATACAGTGGTCTAGGCAACAAAGTCTGATACAGCGGTCTAGGCAACAAAGTCTGATACAGCGGTCTGGCAACAAAGTCTGATACAGTGGTCTAGGCAGCAAAGTCTGATACAGCGGTCTAGGCAACAAAGTCTGATACAGTGGTCTAGGCAACAAAGTCTGATACAGTGGTCTAGGCAACAAAGTCTGATACAGTGGTCTAGGCAACAAAGTCTGAATAACACTCCAAACCATGATTCTTCTAGCACCGAGCACAAGCTGAGTCGTGGACAGCGCCAACGTAGGTCGATCCGCTGCCTGCGAATTTCTTGTATATATTGACTGTTTCGCAAGTATAATGGTTCTAGCAAATTAAAGCTGAACCGGTAGCCAGCGAAGTCTGATACAAAAGTCCAAGGCGGGCAATCTGTAAGTGGTCAGGAACACTGATCGCTTCTAGACTACAAGAGTCTGATACAGTTCTCGGAGCAAACATAGAGGGAAGAAAATCTGATACAGCGTGGTTCACGTGTGCTGGCTAGGAAGAAACAGACTGTAAGCAGTCTAGCAGGATCTGTACAGTGGTCTAAGGCAAAGAAGTCTGACAACGACCAGAGTGGATCAATTCTGCTGTTTTATTTTTAAATATATGACATGTTCTAATATAAGGGTTGTTTATTGCACAATGGTATTGAATAAGTCTGATACAGCGGTCTAGGCAACAAAGTCTGATACAGCGGTCTAGGCAACAAAGTCTGATACAGTGGTCTAGGCAACAAAGTCTGATACAGCGGTCTAGGCAACAAAGTCTGATACAGCGGTCTAGGCAACAAAGTCTGATACAGTGGTCTAGGCAACAAAGTCTGATACAGCGGTCTAGGCAACAAAGTCTGATACAGTGGTCTAGGCAACAAAGTCTGATACAGCGGTCTAGGCAACAAAGTCTGATACAGTGGTCTAGGCAACAAAGTCTGATACAGCGGTCTAGGCAACAAAGTCTGATACAGCGGTCTAGGCAACAAAGTCTGATACAGTGGTCTAGGCAACAAAGTCTGATACAGCGGTCTAGGCAACAAAGTCTGATACAGCGGTCTAGGCAACAAAGTCTGATACAGTGGTCTAGGCAACAAAGTCTGATACAGCTGTCTAGGCAACAAAGTCTGATACAGTGGTCTAGGCAACAAAGTCTGATACAGCGGTCTAGGCAACAAAGTCTGATACAGTGGTCTAGGCAACAAAGTCTGATACAGTGGTCTAGGCAACAAAGTCTGATACAGCGGTCTAGGCAACAAAGTCTGATACAGTGGTCTAGGCAACAAAGTCTGATACAGCGGTCTAGGCAACAAAGTCTGATACAGCGGTCTAGGCAACAAAGTCTGATACAGTGGTCTAGGCAACAAAGTCTGATACAGCGGTCTAGGCAACAAAGTCTGATACAGTGGTCTAGGCAACAAAGTCTGATACAGCGGTCTAGGCAACAAAGTCTGATACAGCGGTCTAGGCAACAAAGTCTGATACAGCGGTCTAGGCAACAAAGTCTGATACAGCGGTCTAGGCACAAAGTCTGATACAGCGGTCTAGGCAACAAAGTCTGATACAGGTCTAGGCAACAAAGTCTGATACAGTGGTCAGGCACAAGTCTGATACAGGGTCTAGGCAACAGTTGATACAGTGGTCATTAAGTCTGATACAGTGGTCTAGGCAACAAAGTCTGATACAGCGGTCTAGGCAACAAAGTCTGATACAGTGGTCTAGGCAACAAAGTCTGATACAGTGGTCTAGGCAACAAAGTCTGATACAGTGGTCTAGGCAACAAAGTCTGATACAGCGGTCTAGGCAACAAAGTCTGATACGTGGTCTAGGCAGCAAGTCTGATACAGCGGTCTAGGCAACAAAAGTCTGATACAGCGGTCTAGGCAACAAAGTCTGATACAGTGGTCTAGGCAACAAAGTCTGATACAGTGGTCTAGGCAACAAAGTCTGATACAGCGGTCTAGGCAACAAAGTCTGATACAGGTGTCTAGGCAGCAAAAGTCTGATACAGCGGTCTAGGAACAAAAGTCTGATACAGCGGTCTAGGCAACAAAGTCTGATACAGCTGGTCTACGGCAACAAAGTCTGATACAGTGGTCTAGGCAACAAAGTCTGATACAGCGGTCTAGGCAACAAAGTCTGATACAGTGGTCTAGGCAACAAAGTCTGATACAGCGGTCTAGGCAACAAAGTCTGATACAGCGGTCTAGGCAACAAAGTCTGATACAGCGGTCTAGGCAACAAAGTCTGATACAGCGGTCTAGGCAACAAAGTCTGAATCAACACCTCCAAACCATGATTCTTCCTAGCACCGAGCACACCAGTGAGCCTCGTGGACAGCGACCAACGTGGGTTCGAATCCTGCTGCCTGCGATATTTCTGTGTATATATTTGAGCTTGTTTCTGCGAAGTATAAATGGTTATAACTATGACCATAATTTTTAAAGGGGTGAACCGGTAAGCCAGCGGAAGGCCTCGGTCAGATAACCAAAAGCTCCAACGGCGGGTCATCATCTGGGTAAGACTCGCGTCAGGAAACACTTATCCTGCTTCCTGACGAACCTTACTAATCTGCGAGGTACGTTGAATACAGTATCACTCGTGAGGCCAGAACATATAGGAGGAGAATGAAATATCTGGAGACCATGCTTGTGGTTCACTGGTGTGCCTGGCGCTAGGAAGAAACATTGACTTGTAAGCAGACTTACCTAGCGTTTTGAGGCATCTGTAGCCGAGTGGTTAAAACGTCACAATGGGACCCAAGGAACACTCCTTGACAACGACCAGAGTGGGATCGAATTCTGCTGTTTTTTATTTTTTTTTAAATTATAATGACTATGTTCAATATATATAAGGGATTGTTTATTGCACAATGGGTATTGAATAACATGGGAAGGTTACATATTAAATAACTCAATTTCTCTTAGTTACCGGTTGTCAGAGGAACTTGTCGATAGTGAGTGTGTGTACTACTCACCTATATGTAGTTGCAGGGGTCGAATCAGAGCTCCTATGTGTGTGCGTGACTACTCGTCTCTGTGTGCATGTACTCACCTGTGTGTGTTAGTTACCATTTTGTCCTAGGCACATGTCGATTAGACACTAGGCCTGTTGTATGTATGTTGCTGTGTGTGTGTGTAGAAACACTTGAAATGTTTCCGCCCTGTCGGGAATAGAACCCGGGCCTCCGTGCGTGAAGCGAGAGCTTTACCACCAGACCACCGGGGCTGTGGTATGTACTCACCTGTGTGTGTGTGTATGTACTCACCTGTGTGTGTATGTACTCACCTGTGTGTGTGTATGTACTCACCTGTGTGTGTATGTACTCACCTGTGTGTGTATATACTCACTTGTGTGTATGTACTCACCTGTGTGTATGCATGTATTCACCTGTGTGTATGTACTCACCTGTGTGTTAGTTACCATTTTTTGTGTATGTATTCACCTGTGTGTGTATGTACTCACCTGTGTGTGTATGTACTAACCTGTGTGTGTATGTACTCACCTGTGTGTGTATGTACTCACCTGTGTGTGTATGTACTCACCTGTGTGTGTATGTACTCACCTTTGTGTGTGTATGTACTCACCTGTGTATGTATGTACTCACCTGTGTGTGTATGTACTCACCCGTGTGTGTATGTACTCACCTGTGTGTATGTACTCACCTGTGTGTATGTACTCACCTGTGTTAGTTACCATTTTGTCCTAGGCACATGTCAATTAGACACTAGGCCTGTTGTATATATGTGTGTGTATGTAAGGAAACACTTCGAAATGTACTCACCTGTGTGTATGTACTCACCTGTGTGTGTATGTACTCACCTGTGTGTGTATATACTCACTTGTGTGTATGTACTCACCTGTGTGTATGCATGTATTCACCTGTGTGTATGTACTCACCTGTGTGTGTGTATGTATTCACATGTGTGTGTATGTAATCACCTGTGTGTGTATGTACTCAAATGTGTGTGTATGTACTCACCTGTGTGTGTATGTACTCACCTGTGTGTGTGTATGTACTCACCTGTGTATGTATGTACTCACCAGTGTGTGTGTATTTACTCACCTGTTTGTGTATGTACTCACCTGTGTGTGTATGTACTTACCTGTGTGTGTATGAACTCACCTGTGTGTGTACTAACCTGTGTGTGTGCATGTACTCACTTGTGTGTGTGTATGTACTCACCTGTGTGTATGTACTCACCTGTATGTGTATGTACTCACCTGTGTGTGTGTATGTACTCACTTGTATGTGTATGTACTCACCTGTGTGTGTGTATGTACTCACCTGTATGTGTATGTACTCACCTGTATGTGTATGTACTCACCTGTATGTGTATGTACTCACCTGTGTGTGTATGTACTCACTTGTATGTGTATGTACTCACCTGTGTGTATGTACTCACATATGTGTGTATGTACTCACCTATGTATGTACTCACCTGTATGTGTGTATGTACTCACCTGTATGTGTATGCACTCACCTGTGTGTGTGTATGTACTCACCTGTGTGTGTATGTACTCACCAGTGTGTGTATGTACTCACCTGTGTGTGTGTATGTACTCACCTGTGTGTGTGTATGTACTCACCTCTGTGTGTGTGTATGTACTCACCTGTGTGTGTGTATATACTCACCTGTGTGTGTGTATATACTCACTTGTGTATGTACTCACCTGTGCGTGTGTACTCACCTGTGTGTGTATGTATTCACCTGTGCGTATGTACTCACCTGTGTGTGTATATACTCACCTCTGTGTGTGTATATACTCACTTGTGTGAGTATATACATGCCACATACAATGTAGATCTTAATATTACTGATTGCGAAAAGGATTTAGGAGTTCTGGTTAGCAGTAATCTAAAACCAAGACAGCAGTGCATAAGTGTTCGCAATAAAGCGAACAGAATCCTTGGCTTCATATCAAGAAGCATAAATAATAGGAGTCCTCAGGTTGTTCTTCAACTCTATATATCCTTGGTTAGGCCTCATCTAGATTATGCTGCACAGTTTTGGTCACCGTATTACAGAATGGATATAAATGCTCTGGAAAACGTACAAAGGAGGATGACTAAGTTGATTCCATGTATCAGAAATCTTCCCTATGAGGATAGACTGAGGGCCCTGAATCTGCACTCTCTAGAAAGGCGTAGAATTAAGGGGGATATGATTGAGGTGTATAAATGGAAAACAGGAATAAATAAAGGGGATGTAAATAGCGTGCTAAAAATATCTTGTATTGACAGGACTCGCAGCAATGGCTTTAAGTTGGATAAATTCAGATTCAGGAGGGATATAGGAAAGCATTGGTTTGGTAATAGAGTTGTCGATGAGTGGAACAAACTCTTGAGTACAGTTATAGAGGCTAAAACGTTGTGTAGTTTTAAAAATAGGCTAGATAAATATATGAGTGGGTGCGGGTGGGTGTGAATTGGACCTGACTAGTTTGTGCTACTAGGTCAGATGCCGTGCTCCTTCCTTAAGTGAATGTAACCTGACCTGGCTGGGTCGGGGCATTGGCTTAAGCCGGTGGGAGACTTGGACCTGCCTCGCATGGGCCAGTAGGCCTGCTGCAGTGTTCCTTCTTTCTTATGTTCTTATGTATATACTCACATGCGTGTGTGTATGTATTCACCTGTGTGTATGTACTCACCTGTGTGTGTATGTATTCACCTGTGTGTGTATGTATTCACCTGTGTGTGTATGTACTCACCTGTGTTTATGTACTCACCTGTGTGTATGTACTCACCTGTGTGTATGTACTCACCTGTGTGCGCGCGTATGTACTCACCCGTGTGTGCGTATGTACTCACCTGTATGTACTCACCTATTTGTAGTTGCATGGGTCGAGTAAGAGCTCCTGGCCCCGCCTCTTCACTGAAAGGTGTAAGGAGAGGAGTTTGAGGTAATCAGTCCCTCGGCCTGGAGTCGATGTGTTCAGTCCATGAATCTTGTAGAAAGTACAGCACATGTCCGTAGAGGTGGCTTATATACTGTAGTCAGGTGAGGCGAAGCAGCAGGAGGCGGGGTCATAGTGGTACCATCCACTAGTCGAAGAAGGTCTTCGTCCAAAGGTTGGACAAGTGTTGAAGAATTCGTTTGTATCAAGATCCCAAGATGTTGCTGTGTCAGACAGGATGTAGATGAATGAACATGTGCTGTACTTTCTACAAGATTGATGGACTGAACACATTGACTCCAGGCCGAGGGACTGATTACCTCAAACTCCTCCTCTCCTTACACCTTTCTACTTTGTATTGGACTGATGAAGCCACTGTGTGGCGAAACGTTTCCTCAATAAAGATACCCAAGTGTTGCATATGTGTCTAATTCAGTGGATGTGTTGAAGATTTTTGTTAGTGGCACACTTAACATCTCTACTCCCTCTCTAAGGACTCACGGAGAAATGTTGTCAGGTCCCACCGCTTTTGAGGTATCGAGTTCACATAGAAGCTTCTTCACTTCCTCCTCGGTTGTGTGTATTTCATCCAGCACTTGTTGGTGTACCTCCCTATTCTGAATTCCTGGAGTCCTTCCTGTCTCCTCTGTAAAGACTTCTTTAAATCTCATGTTGAGCTCCTCACATACCTCTTGGTCGTTTCTTGTGAACTTCCCACCTTCCTTCCTCAGCCTGATTACCTGGTCCTTGACTGTTGTTTTCCTCCTGATGTGGCTATACAACAGCTTCGGGTCAGTCTTGACTTTTGATGCTATGTCGTTTTCGTATTGTCGCTGAGCCTCCCTTCTTACCTGTGCATATTCGTTTCTTGCTCTTCGGCTAATCTCTTTATTTTCCTGGGTCCTTTGTCTTCTGTACAAAGTTACAACACTGTGTGTGTACTCACTGTGTGTGTACTCACTGTGTGTGTACTCACTGTGTGTGTACTCACTGTGTGTGTACTCACTGTGTGTGTACTCACTGTGTGTGTACTCACTGTGTGTGTACTCACTGTGTGTGTACTCACTGTGTGTACTCGCTGTGTGTGTACTCACTGTGTGTGTACTCACTGTGTGTGTACTCACTGTGTGTGTACTCACTGTGTGTGTACTCACTGTGTGTGTACTCACTGTGTGTGTACTCACTGTGTGTGTACTCACTGTGTGTGTACTCACTGTGTGTGTACTCACTGTGTGTGTACTCACTGTGTGTGTACTCACTGTGTGTGTACTCACTGTGTGTGTACTCACTGTGTGTGTACTCACTGTGTGTGTACTCACCTATGTGTGTGTATGAGTAACCCTCACAATCGTGAGGCAGAGTGTTAATGATGATATTTTTAAGCATATATGTAGTATTACTGTTTTACAAAGCACCGACCGGTATCGGCCGTTTATTCAGATACCGTAAAAATGACCGATACCGATACTTTGGAGCATTCTTAATATATACACTGATCCGTCCATTCATCCCACTTCTGTAAGCATTCAGCTCAGTGCAGTAACCATTCAGCTCAGTGTTGTAACCATTCAGCTCAGTGCTGTAACCATTCAGCTCAGTGCTGTAACCATTCAGCTCAGTGCTGTAACCATTCAGCTCAGTGCAGTAACCATTCAGCTCAGTGCAGTAACCATTCAGCTCAGTGCAGTAACCATTCAGCTCAGTGCTGTAACCATTCAGCTCAGTGCTGTAACCATTCAGCTCAGTGCTGTAACCATTCAGCTCAGTGCTGTAACCATTCAGCTCAGTGCAGTAACCATTCAGCTCAGTGCTGTAACCATTCAGCCCAGTGCTGTAACCATTCAGCTCAGTGCAGTAACCATTCAGCTCAGTGCTGTAACCATTCAGCTCAGTGTTGTAACCATTCAGCTCAGTGCTGTAACCATTCAGCTCAGTGCTGTAACCATTCAGCTCAGTGCTGTAACCATTCAGCTCAGTGCAGTAACCATTCAGCTCAGTGCAGTAACCATTCAGCTCAGTGCAGTAACCATTCAGCTCAGTGCTGTAACCATTCTGCTCAGTGCTGTAACCATTCAGCTCAGTGCAGTAAACATTCAGCTCAGTGCTGTAACCATTCAGCTCAGTGCAGTAAACATTCAGCTCAGTGCTGTAACCATTCAGCTCAGTGCTGTAACCATTCAGCTCAGTGCAGTAACCATTCAGTTCAGTGCTGTAACCATTCATCTCAGTGCTGTAACCATTCAGCCCAGCGCTGTAACCATTCAGGCACGAGGGTTCTAACAAAAAAAATTACAAGCAGTGCTTTTGCAACATGGTTGTATAATGTCATCAACTGACGCCACAAGAAGTGAAGAGGGAGCTCTGTATTTCAGCCTCTTAACTGTCAACGAATTATTATAATTAAAACTAAGCGCTAAACCCACCAGGGTCATACAACGCTGCAACTGTTAACGGAACCTTCCAACACATGTGTTTAATTCTTGTATTAGTATTATTAGTGTCTATATATTAAGTTTTCCAGTGAAGGCTAGAATATTTTATAACCTCTTAAAATTTGTGAAATATTGATTTTTTTTTATTTAGGTTAACTTTACAGATGGTACAAATTGATTGCATGAAAACAATTTTGGGGATCACCGCCTCAGCTGCCTGGTCTCTTGCCAGGCCTCCTGGTGGATGGTCTGATCAACCAGACTATTAGTGCTACTCACAGGCAGTCCAACATATACATCATACCCTGGCTAGTCAGGAATTGACCTGAAGATCCTAGAAAGTTCTCTCTTGAAGATACCCACAGCTTGTTGGTAATCTCCCTTACGTATGAAGGATTATTATAATCATGGGGAGCGCTAAACCCGTAGGATTATACAGCGCATGTAAAGGAAAGTAAAGTAAATTTTATTTCATTGCAATTTTACATAGATATTGGTAGTTACAATCATAAACTGAAGTGCAAGGAGAGCCATTGACATGCCATGGCATTAGGGGGAGCTTAATCTGATGACTTATAGACTATGTACATAATATTAGAGAAATTGATTGAGTTTATTCTAGTTATATATTTGATTTCAAATTACAATATAATGATATTATACTGTTAAAATTATAATATGATGATATTACATTGTAACAAGTGTTTAGGAGGATGGTAATAAAAATTGAGATCATCTTAAGGAAAATAACATTGAGCATTTTTGAAAGTAATTTATAGTATGAATATTTAGTTTTGGGTGAGTAGGGGGTAACATAATAGTAACATATTAGTAAAAATTGAAATTATCTTATAGGAAAATAATATTGAGCATTTTTAAAGTAGTTTACACTATGAGTATTTAGTTTAGGGTGAGTAGGTGGTCTTTGAGAAGTCTTAAATTGATTTTCAGACAAGGTTATCTTAGTATTTACTGGTAATAAATTCCAGATTCTGGGGCTCTTTATGTGCATAGAATTTTTACATAGGTTGATATGGACTCGGGGTATATCAAAAAGTGATCTGTGTCTTGTGTTGTGGTCATGGGTCCTATTAAAGTTGGTGAGGAGAATTTTGAGCGGAGGGTTTATATTAAAGTGTAGAGTTTTATGTATGTAGTAGGCACAAGAATAAGTATGAATGTTCTTTACGGTGAGTAGTTTTAGGCTTTTGAATATTGGTGGAGTATGCTGTCTGGAGTGGGAATTTGTTATCATTCTGACTGCAGCCTTTTGCTGGGTTATGAGTGGTCTAAGGTGATTTAATGTTGTTGATCCCCATGCACAGATTCCATAGGTGAGATAAGGGTAGATAAGTGAATGATATAGTGCAAGGAGAGCTGATTGAGGCACATAATAGCGTATCTTTGATAATATGCCTACTGTCTTTGAGATTTTCTTGGAAATTTGTTGTATGTGTGTTTTGAATTTAAGGCTACTGTCAAGGTGGATTCCTAGGAATTTTCCCTCTGTGAGTCTTGTGATGGGTGAACCATTGAGCGTTATGTTAAGTGGAACATTTGTGGCTTTGTTTCCAAACTGTATGAAGTAGGTCTTGTCAGTATTGAGAGTAAGCTTGTTAGTCGTCATCCATGTTGATATTTTCTGTAATTCGGCATTAACAGTGTTGGCCAGTATGACTGGATTTGGGTGAGAGAAGACATATGTTGTGTCATCTGCAAATAATATGGGTTTGAGTAGTTGTGATGCATTCGGTAGGTCATTTATGTAAATGAGGAATAGGAGTGGTCCCAGGACACTTCCTTGAAGGACTCCGACTGTAATTTGTTGTGTGGAAGAGTTCGCTCCATTTGTGTACACGTATTGGCTTCTCTTGCTAAGGTATGACTTTAGGTAGTTGAGTGGGTGCCCCCTTATACCATAGTGTGCTAATTTTGTGAGCAGTAAATCATGGTCGACTGTATCAAAAGCTTTTCGTAGATCAATGAAGATTCCCAATGGGACCTCTTTCTTCTCAAGTGTGGTGTATATTAACTCTAGCATGTGTATAATAGCATCGTTTGTGCTCTTGTTGGTCCTGAATCCAAATTGACAGGGGTTGAGTACATTGTGTGAGACGAGGTAGGAATAGATCTGTCTATGAATTAATTTTTCGAAGATTTTAGAAAGTAGTGGTAAATTAGAAATTGGTCTATAATTATTCAAGTTTGTTTGATCACCTCCTTTGTGGATCGGGGTGACCCTAGCTGTTTTGAAAATTGATGGGAAGGTAAAGGCTTCAATGGATTTATTGAATAGTGTTGCTATAATTGGTGACAGTACCTGTGAAACTTTTTTGTACATAAAAGGTGGTAAGCTGTTTATGTCTCCTGCCTTGTTTTTAAGGGTGTTGATTATGAGCGAGACTTCAATTGGGTTGGTAGGAGCTAGGAATAGTGTATTAGGGTAGGTGTTGGTGAGGTAGTCTGTTGGACGGGTGTTCGAGCTTGGGATTTTACTCGCTAGATTTTTTCCTATGGTGAAGAAAACATTTAGTTCCCTAGATCAAGAGCCCCTCACCAGCGTCAAGGAACCTTCCTTGAGGGGTACGTATGAAGAGTACTGAAGAGTTATGGTCCTTGTATACTCTTTTGTGTTATCTCGTAGTGTACTCATTGTAACCTACTTTTCTTTAAGGATACTTTATACCCTATGCCAAGTCTCTTGTTTTCATGGGGAGTGATTTGTGCGTGCAGATTTGGGACTAGTCCCTCTATAAAATTTTCCATGCATAAATTATATTGTATCTTTCTTGCCTACACGTTCCAAGGAGTACATCTCGAAGGTCTTTAATTTAGGTTATTGACTGAATTTATACGAGCAGTGAAGGTTCTATGTACATGCTTGAAACTGACGCTTCAAGCAAGTGGTGGTAAGTGATAAATTATTATTATTATAATCAAATAGAAGCGCTAAACCACAGGGGTTATACAGCGCTGGGTAAGTGATAAAGATTTAACCCTGGATAGCCCAACAATGTTAAACACAATAGTATGAGTTATTTTCATTGTGGTGCTTTTGTTATGGATTATATTGAGACACATTTGCACATCAGCTTTGTTCCACAAATTATATACATATAGATAAAACAAAATGTAAATAATATTAAAAGTATAAGATAAAACAACTGCTATTATACTAAATTTCTTTTAAATCAAGTGCAGATTTTGTTTCTTGTTATATAATGAATATTAAAGTGTTGTTAAAAAGACGAAAATTAACTTTCATCTGTCTGCAGAATCATTATTTATGTGCCACTTTTTTTTAATAATTTGCGGCTTATTCTGATCTATATTCTTTTGCATCCATATTTAGGATAAATATTAATATCCTGGATAACTTGCATTTTATTTTTCAATTTTTACTGGAGAATATCATGATAAGGTATAATCATGATATATGAGGCATACATCAGGCTTGCTTTCCTTAAGTGTTTATTAGAGCTTCAAAATTTTAAACTATTACAATGATTATATATGGTAAATTATGTAGAACTGAGCATAGGGTAACAGTCAGACATTGTGACTTATTTCCATTGGGTTTCCAGTGACTTATTTCCATTGGGATGTGTCCCGTAGTTCGATTGGTAGCGCAAGCAGCTCACACATTGAAGTCCGTGATACGATCCCCGGTACGGGTGGTAACATTCGGGCGTGTTTCCTTGACACCTGTTGTCCCTGTTCACCTTGCAGTATATAGGTACCTGGGTCTGTATAAGTTGTATCATTTACTTATAGAAATAAAGATTATTAATTATTTCATTCATGGTGGAGCACTAAACCCGCAAAGATCATACAGCGCCAGTATACAGAGTCGATCTAAGGAGAGAGAGGATAATTCAAATTCTTTGGATGGAGATTCCTTCACCACCCTCACAGATACCTACCTCCCTTATAATAATTTGAAAGTTCCACAATGTTTTTTGCATAGTAAATTATGTAGATAACCTGTGCCATAGTATAGAAGATAATTGTCTTGAAATTCACTTCTTATTATGCGGAGTCATGCGTAGCAGCTTTTGATTTAAACACTGTAAACATTTATAAACATCAGGTTAATGCTGGACGTTCACCAAGGTTATAAAAGTTTGAAGTAATAGCAGCTGGGTTGTGTCCAAAATTGCACTATTACTACCGCATTCTCAAACTATAATTGGTTAATACATGTAAACAGGAAACTGAACAAAAAACTGGAGCTATCTTGTAATACTAATGACGTTCGCCTGATAAATGTTACATTTCAGAAGCTGTGGAGACCTCTGCTGCGGCTGCTGTCGTCTGCTTTATTTACAATCGTTTTCTGTGAGCAATGCATACCTTCACCAGAGTTAGTATTATATTTCTCTTTCACTAAAGACCAAATTAAATTAAGATATTGTATTTTTACAATGAAAAGCCTTATTTGTTTTACAGTAATGTAAGTTTAGAAATGAGAAAGAGGAGTATATAGAGATAAGTGTTGTGAGAATGTAAAGATGTGTGTGGGAGTCAGCGGCGCCAGGGAGCGACGCAGTAGAGTGTCTGCAGTGCGAGGAGACCGTTAGTAAGGTGTGCGGCTCAGTTTCAAAACTCAGTTTCAAAATGGCGTTTAACGGTGACGGTCCCTTTAACAAGCGTATGCGCACGGATGGTGAATCTGTGGGGCAAAAGGTAAGCAGTGGCGCTATTTAATGTGGATAAGTTAGTGTGGGTGCGCCAGTGAAGTGCTTTTAAGGCGATGTTCTCCGCGGCCGGAGTGTGTGGCGGCGGCGGCCCTTGTTAGTGACGATAGAATGTGGCGAACTTATCCTGCGTTGTGGCTATGAGGCTAGCCCATCTAACTAGATCTGGCGTTATGTGAATGTTATGGGCCGAGGAGGAAGAATAGCTGTACAAGTGAGTGAGAGACCTCGGAGGAGCAGCACCACGTGGGAACAAAGTGTGGGGGTGAGCGGCGTGGTAGTGGCGGCGGCGGCTTAGCCACCCTCGCGCGCCCACCACCTCTCCACACACCTCACACTTACCCACACCAGTCAATGAAAAAAAAAACACATCCCCCCACGGTCTTCCACTACAATATTAATTAAATAACACTTAACAAAACAATACGGCCTCAATGTTCTCCCACACGCTAGGCTCATTTGCTCCCATTGTTCCTAACTTTTAGACTCGTTTAACACTCGCCTCCCACCAAAAAAAAAAAAACTGATCTAGAGGTTAGTTTATATCGGGTTACCAGCACAAGGCTCATACTACCGCCACAGTAACACTAAATAATGAGAAACTTTGTTCAAAAAATTTCCCTAGCATGCAGGGAGAAGCCTCCCTCCGTCATTTCTCTCCCTTCCCCCTCTTTCATCATGCTTACGTATGCGTCATGACACTGGCTCCTAATAACTCCACAAACACAAAATGCTAACCCAAGAGGATAATAGCCCTAGCATGCAGGGAGAGCCTCACCCCCCTCCCCGTCATTTCTCTCTTCCACTTATCATGCCTACGTGTGCTCCATGACGCTGGAGTCATGCCGGTAGCTCTGCTCTTTACATTACAATGAAGGTGTTTACACTGCCTCACACATGCCTTCCCGTGCACGCCACACTACGTACTTTTGTCAAAATTCGGTATACAATATAAAACATCTAAAGTCATTGACATAAAGCGCAAGTTGAGGCGCGATAGATAATGACTAGTACATCCTGTCAGGTGTGGCCCCGTGTCCATGGTAGGTATCGGGCCCCACCACCCACCTCTACAGTGTTACAGTACACAGGATTTTGAACCACATAACAAGCACATTTCATATGGATTTAGTACTTGTAACTGCCTCGCCACGTTCACAGTAAACTACATAAGCTTCAAGTTTACATTTTTAGATTTTCTTTGAAATGATTTTAAAGCTTCTTCATAAAACAAAAGTTAACATGAAATATATTTGATTTACTATTTCCTGTGAATCTCTTTCACTAGAAAAGTTTAACCAGCCACACCAGACAAACATGTTGGGATGATCAAAACATGTCCACTGAGGATTAAACCTTGTAAAAAAATATTTATTGATATCTTACTAGATAGGAATAAGCTGTAAAGTATTTTAAATTTCAACCTTTCATGACAAGAACACGCCAACTATTTGTCTGGACACAGCGTAACAAGTGGAACTTGCCCATCTGGGCACAGCATAGGGACACCCACACTTGCTCACCACGTCCATGTTTATTTATATAATATATTTACATGTTACAAAATATTTTCTTGTGTGTACATAATTAACCAGATGTCTCATCACACCCAAATGTTCCCTTTCTACCTACTTATCCACCCAGAACCCATTGTATCCTATTACACTTGACATCTGTATGACCTTTACTCTTGTCTGGTTTTCACATTGCCATGACGGGAGCACAGATCTGCTTATCTTATTTTTTTGTCAGTCTGTATTTTGAAGCAGGTTGTTCTTACTCAAATGGACAGAATGTGTTTCCGTCAGTGGCTGGTGCATTTTTTCAGGAAGACCGCTCTCATCATTTACTTTCAGGAACACTTGCTCAGATTTATTGATCAGATATTTGTAAGGTGCACAGGAACGTATAGGGACACAAATTTAAGCCCAATACTCCCATTTACCTTCCCTATTTGCCCACTCTACCTTTGGATGCCCAACCACTCTGTGACATAACCCATTACTACCCAGTTGGGCAGCCCTCTGAGGCAAGAAGCCCTTGTTCCCCCTAACACGCTACCCGCTTGTTCCCCCGACGCCAGTTGTCAGGCTACGGGAAGGTAGGTGACAATTTTATGCTGTTCTTTGTTAGTATGTTGCTGGCTATTCCTCTCCTTACACTGTAGGTAGGGGGGAGGATTTTTGCCACTACAACCTAGGCATTGTCCAACATGAGCTGCTAAGTCATTTGTGAGAGTTAGTTACCTTGGTATGCAGAGTAATTTAGTTTGTAATAGTTTTAATTGCATTAGTTATAACATGAAGCTTTGTTGAAAGTTCTTATTGTTATCTCAGCATCTTGGTTTGAACTTCAAGACTGTTTACTTTGTAGAATATTCATTTACACAATTGTTAGGTAGGTGTAGGGTCCATTAAATACTTAGATACCCATATTAATGATGTTCAAGCAGAATGTAAGTTAGTATCATGGTGATGAATTATCTCCATAATGATTAGCTATTGTCACTTCATGTAGCTGTGTATTCAATAAACTGTCTCTTTAGTGTACAGAAGGGTGGCTTTATACTTCAGGTTAATCAACCCATACACAGTTGCATGTATGTTTTGCACTCCTTAAATGTAATTATCTATTATTGTCTTTACACTTCACACTTGGTAGGATTCTGGCGTGGCCATAGATCCTATGTATTTTGATATAAAAGTAATTTAGAACAAAGCAATATAATTAGAGGTACAGTGGACCCCCGGAGTTCGTACTGCTCCAAACTCGAACAATTATGTAAGTGTATTTTTGTAAGTGCTTTTGTAAGTGTATTTTTTGGGGGTCTAAAAGGACTAATCTAATTTACATTATTCCTTATGGGAACAAATTCGTTCGGTAACGGCACTTGAGCAGCATTCTGGAACGAATTAATGACAAACTCCGGGCGTCCACTGTATATTTATTAATACGCATAACTGAAGCACTGGTTTCTAGAAAGTAACATAAGTATACGCACAACTCAAATCTGCGAGGGGCACTGCAAAACTGGTTTTGAAGTATCTAAAGATATTTTGGCCAATATTGAATGTTTCTCATTGTCAGACCTTTGGCAATGCATTATTTCTTGAAAAAAAAAATTATTAATACCTGAAAAAGATGTTATTTGCAGTATTAACAGAAATTAAAGCTTTATATGTCTAAATATGATCCTCAGAATGGCCAGTTTTCAGTCGCATTACAGTACCAGTGAAGTTAATATTGTCAACCACATCCCTCTAGACTCGACCATTTCGAGGCATATCTACACTAGAGTAATGGTTTCATAGTGCGACTCGGTTAATTTACTTTTTATGACATAACCTGTGATTTTATGGGACAGGCTGAATGTGCATTCAAACTATTTAAAAAACAAG
>WNWK01007934.1:52500-75000 GCA_009830355.1 Cherax destructor
AATCTTAGGTTTGCCAGTCGCCCATATGCTGCCGCAGTTATCTGGTTGATGTGTGCCTCTGGAGACGTGCTTGGCATTATACTCACCCCAAGGTCCTTCTCCTTTTCCGAGGTTTGTAGCCTTTGTCCGCCTAGCCTGTACTCTGTCAGCGGTCTACTTTGCCCTTCTCCGATCTTCATGACTTTGCATTTGGTGGGATTGAACTCGAGAAGCCATTTGCTAGACCAGATGTCAAGCTTGTCCAGGTCTGTTTGAAGTCCTGCTTGGTCCTCTTCCGATGTGATTCTCCTCATTAATTTCACATCATCTGCGAACAGAGACACTTCTGAGTCTATCCCATCTGTCATGTCATTTACATATACCAAGAATATCACTGGTCCTAGGACTGACCCCTGCGGAACGCCGCTCGTCACAGGTGCCCACTGTGATACCTCATCACGCACCATGACCCGTTGTTGCCTCCCTGTGAGGTATTCCCTGATCCATTCCAGTGCCCTTCCTGATATACGTGCTTGTTCTTCCAGCTTCTTTACTAATCTCATGTGAGGAACTGTGTCGAAGGCCTTCCTGCAGTCCAGGAAAATGCAATCAACCCACCCTTCTCTCTTGCCTTACCTCTGTTACTTTATCATAGAACTCTAGGAGGTTTGTTACACAGGATTTGCCTTCCCGGAATCCGTGCTGCCTGGTGTTTATTATCCTGTTCAGCTCGAGGTGCTCCACCATTCTTTTCCTGATGATTTTCTCCAGGACTTTGCACACTATACATGTAAGTGATACCGGTCTATAGTTTAGTGCCTCTTTTCTGTCTCCTTTTTTAAAGATGGGGACTACGTTGGCCTTCTTCCATACCTCAGGTAACTGCCCATTTTCAAGGGATGTGTTGAATATTATGGTAAGTGTGGTGTGTGTGTGTGTTTGTATGTGTGTATGTATGTGTGTGTATATGTGTATATATGTATGTATGTGTGTATGTATGTGTGTATATATATATGTATGTATGTGTGTGTGTGTATATACAGTGGTACCTCGACTTACGATGTTATCATCTTACGTTATTTTCGATAACCGATATTTATAACGTAAGAAATTTGAATGCGACTTACGATGTTTGCTTCGTCTAACGACATTCGTACCGGACGTGTCCGCTTGGCGCCCAGCTGAGCGCGCACTCCAGGGAGTGTCAGTGCTATTGTTTACAAGCGAGAGCGACCACCCACCCACGCATTCATACCAGTATATTGTCATTATTCCACTGTTTTTAGTGCTAGCAACTGCTAAATAAGCTACCATGGGTCCAAGGAAAGCTCCTAGTGCTAAGCCTGTGGTAAAGAATGTGCAGGGAGTGAAGCATTTATGCAGGGAGTGTAGCAGGCATGCAGGGAGTGTAGCAGGCATGCAGGGAGTGTAGCAAAATGCAGAGAGTGTAGCAGGATGCAGGGAGTGTAGCAGGGATGCAGGGAGTGTAGCAGGCATGCAGGGAGTGTAGCAGGATGCAGGGGTGCAAAGATGCAGGAGTGTAGCAGGGATGCAGGGAGTGCTCAAGCAGGATGCAGGGAGGTGCAGGATGCAGGGAGTGTAGCAGGGATGCAGGGAGTGTAGCAGGATGCAGGGAGTGTAAGCAGGCATGCAGGGAGTGTAGCAGGATGCAGGGAGTGTAGCAGGGATGCAGGGAGTGTAGCAGGGATGCAGGGAGTGTAGCAGGGATGCAGGGAGTGTAGCAGGGATGCAGGGAGTGTAGCAGGGATGCAGGGAGTGTAGCAGATGCAGGGAGTGTGCAGGATGCAGGGAGTGTAGCAGGGATGCAGGGAGTGTAGCAGGGATGCAGGGAGTGTAGCGGATGCAGGAGTGAGATGCAGGAGTGTAGCAGGATGCAGGGAGTGTAGCAGGGATGCAGGGAGTGTAGCAGGGATGCAGGGAGTGTAGCAGGATGCAGGGAGTGTAGCAGGGATGCAGGGAGTGTAGAGATGCAGGGAGTGTAGCAGGATGCAGGGAGTGTAGAAAGGATGCAGGGAGTGTAAGCAGGGATGCAGGGAGTGTAGCAGGGGTGCAGGGAGTGTAGCAGGGATGCAGGGAGTGTAGCAGGATGCAGGGAGTGTAGCAGGGATGCAGGGAGTGTAGCAGGATGCAGGGAGTGTAGATGCAAGTGTGCAGGATGCAGGGAGTGTAGAGGATGCAGGTGAGTGTAATGAAGTGTGCAAATCATATGCATGCAGGAGTGAGCATCATCAAAGCATTCAAAGAGCCAGTAACCCCAGAAAAGAACTTGTACCTGCAGTGTTAATGGAAGGATTCCTTCCAAACACTAGCATACTACTCCACCTTCTCCCGTCCTCCACACATCAACAACTCTTCAATAAATGTAAGTGACATGTTATTGTTCAATATTTACATGTGTATTTAGGTATTCTTTATTAAATTCTTTATTATTTAATGTCAAAAAGTTCTAAAAAATATTTTATTTAACTACTTTTGGAAGTCTTGGACGGATTAAATTTATTTCCATTATTTCTTATGGGGAAAATTGATTCGAGTAACGATTGTTTCGCCTTAAGATATGCCCTCTCTGACGGATTAATATCGTAAGTCAAGGTACCACTGTATATATATATATATATGGGGAAGTGGAGCAGAATTCTTCCTCCGTAAGCCATGCGTGTCATAAGAGGCGACTAAAATGCCGGCAGCAAGGGGCTAGTAACCCCTTCTCCTGTATATATTACTAAATGTAAAAGGAGAAACTTTCGTTTTTCCTTTTGGGCCACCCCGCTTCGGTGGGAAACGGCCGACGTGTTGAAAGAAAGATATATTTATATAGATATATATTTATATAGATATACAGTGGACCCTCGGTTAACGAATACCCCGGAAATCGTGCAATTATGTAAGTATAATTTTGTAAGTTCTTGTGTAAGTGTATTTTTGGGGGTCTGAAATAGACTAACCTACGTGAAATTTTTCCTTAAGGGAGTAAATTCGTCGGTAATGGCACTTGAGCAGACTTCAGGAGTGAAGTTTTTACGAAACTCGGGGGTCCACTGTATATTTATATAGATATATATTTATATAGATATATATTTATATAGATATATATTTATATAGATATATATTTATATAGATATATATTTATATAGATATATATTTATATAGATAGATACATATAAACAAGGTAAGAAAGCCTAGGGAACGAATGGATTTGTCAGTTAAAAACAGAGTAGGGGATTTAGTAGATGGGGAGCTGGAGGTATTGGGTAGATGGCGGGAATATTTTGAGGAACTTTTAAATGTCGATGAAAAAAGGGAGGCGGTAATTTCATGTACTGGCCAGGGAGGTACAACATCGTTTGGAGTGAAGAGCAGGATGTGAGTGTGGGGAAGGTGCGTGAGGCATTACGTAGAATGAAAGGGGGTAAAGCAGCTGGAACTGGCGGGATCATGACAGAAATGTTAAAAGCAGGGGGGGATATAGTGCTGGAGTGGTTGGCATTTTTGTTTAATAAATGTATGAAAGCGGGGAAGGTACCTAGGGATTGGCAGAGAGCATGTATAGTTCCTTTATATAAAGGAAGGGGATAAAAGAGAGTGTAAAAATTATAGGGAATAAGTTTACTGAGTATACCAGGTAAAGTGTATGGCAGGGTTATTATTGAAAGAATTAGAGGTAAGACAGAGTAGGATTGCAGATGAGCAAGGAGGCTTTAGAGTGGGTAGGGGATGTGTAGATCAAGTGTTTACAGTGAAGCATATATGTGAACAGTATTTAGATAAAGGTAGAGAAGTTTTCATTGCATTTATGGATTTAGAATAGGCATATGATAGAGTGGATAGGGGAGCAATGTGGCAAATGTTGCAAGTGTATGGAATAGGTAGTAAGTTACTGAAGGCTGTAAAGAGTTTTTATGAGGATAGTGAGGCTCAGGTTAGGGTGTGTAGGAGAGAGGAGATTACTTCCCGGTAAAAGTAGGTCTTAGACAGGGATGTGTAATGTCACCATGGTTGTTTAATATATTTATAGATGGGGTTGTAAAAGAAGTAAATGCTAGGGTATTGGGGAGAGGGGTGGATTAAATTATGGGAATTAAATGCAAAATGGGAGTTGGCACAGTTACTTTTTGCTGATGATACTGTGCTTATGGGAGATTCTAAAGAAAAGTTGCAAGGTTAGTGGACGAGTTTGGGAGAGTGTGTAAAGGTAGAAAGTTGAAAGTGAACATAGATAAGAGTAAGGTGATGAGGGTATCAAACGATTTAAATAAAGAAAAATTGGATATCACATTGGAGAGAGGGATTATGGAAGAAGTAAATGTTTTCAGATATTTGGGAGTTGACATGTCAGCGGATGGGTTTATGAAGGATGAGGTTAACCATAGAATTGATGAAGGAAAAAGGTGAGTGGTGCGTTGAGGTATCTTTGGAGACAAAAACGTTATCCATGGAGGCAAAGAAGGAATGTACAAAAGTATAGTGGTACCAACACACTTATATGGGTGTGAAGCATGGGTTGCAAAGGCTGCAGCGAGGAGGAGGCTGGAGGCAGTGGAGATGTCCTGTCTAAGGGCAAGTTGGTGTAAATATTATGCAGAAAATTCGGAATGTGGAAATTAGGAGAAGGTGTGGAGTTACTAAAAGTATTTGTCAGAGGGCTGAAGAGGGGTTGTTGAGGTGGTTTGGTCATTTAGAGAGAATGGATCAAAGTAGAATGACTTGGAGAGCGTATAAATCTGTAGGGGAAGGAAGGCGGGGTAGGGGTCGTCCTAGAAAAGGTTGGAGGGAGAGGGTAAAGGAGGGTTTGTGGGCGAGGGGCTTGGACTTCCAGCAAGCATGTGTGAGCGTGTTAGATAGGAGTGAATGGAGACGAATGGTTTTTGGGACATGACGATCTGCTGGAGTGTGAGCAGGGTAACATTTTGTGAAGGGATTCAGGGGAACCAGTTAATTGATTTAGTTGGACTTTTTTACAATAATGCAGTAGTCTGCATAACAGTAAATCTTTTTTTTATTTTTAATGTACCTTTGATGAGTTCCGATTCTCGCTGCTCTCGTCTCATGCTTGTCTGGTCAACCAGGCTGTTGCTGCTGGAGACACGCTGTCCCACATATCCATCATAGCCTGGTTGATCTGGCACCTGATGAAGATACTTGTCCAGTTTTCTCTTTAAGACTTCTACAATTGTTCGTCGTGTTTCTGATATCTTCTGGTAAGATGTTGAATAGTCTGGGGCAACAAATGTTGATGCAGTGTTCCTTTATTGGGCCCACCACACCCTTGCTCCTCACTGGGTTTATTTTGCACTTCCATAGTATCTTTTACTCCAGTATGTTATGACAGTGTGCAGATTTAGGACCAGGCCCTCTAGTACTTTCCAGGTACGTATATACTATTATGTATCTCTCCTCTGCTCCAGTGAGTACATGTTCAAGATAAGGCATTAACAGTAATTTAAATGCTTTAATGGCTGTGTGTGCCATAAACGATCTCTGTATTCGTTCCAGCTCAGATATTTTTTCTGCCTTGAACGGGGCCATCAGCACTTAGCAATATTCCAAATGAGGGAGCACTAGCGATTTGAAGAGTGTCACCATTGGCATTATTTCCCTGGTGAAACATTTAAATTATTGGGAACGCCTTCAAGTCTTGAACATGTACAGTGGACCCCCGAGTTTCGTAAAAACTTCACTCCTGAAGTCTGCTCAAGTGCCATTACCGAACGAATTTACTCCCTTAATTAAGGAAAAATTTCACGTAGGTTAGTCTATTTCAGACCCCCAAAAATACACTTACACAAGAACTTACATAATTGCACGATTTCCGGGGTATTCGTTAACCGAGGGTCCACTGTATACTCATTGGAGCGGAGGAGAGAGAGATACATGATAATATATACCTGGAAAGTACTCAAAGGCCTGGTACCAAATCTGCACACTTCCATAACGACATACTGGAGTGAGAGATATGGGAGGAAGTGTAAAATAAACTCAAATGAGGAGCAGGGGTGCGGTGGGGACAATAAGGGAGCACTGTATCGACATTTGGGGTCCCAAACTATTCAACATCTTACCAAAAGATATCCAAAACACGGCTGGAACAAGTGTAGAAGCCTTCAAGAGGAAACTGGAAAAGTATCTTCACCAGGTGCCAGATCAACCAGGCTGTGACGGATATGGGGGCCAGCGGGCCTCCAGCAGCAACAGCCTGGTTGACCAGACGAGCCTGGCCCATGGCCAGGCTCAGAGAGTAGAGAAACTCTCGAAACTCTTCAAAGGTATACCCACCCTGTCATCCTCCTGGCTGTCATGATCTTTGTCTTATGTTCTTTGAAGGAAAGGTCAGCTGACGTAATTATTCTGAAGTCTTTTATGTGTTCCTTTTGTTCTATTTGGTGATCCTCAAGATTGAGTTTTGTATAGTGTTCCTTTTGAGTTTTTCATTCTTTCCATACCTAAACAGCTGGAACTTATCACCACTGAACGTTATGTTCTCCACTGCTTACTGGAAAACCCTGCTTGTATCTTCCTGTAATTTTCAGTGTCTTCTACCGTAGTGACTCTCATGTTTATTTTAGTGTCATATGCAAATGATACAAAAGTGTGATGGGTGGTTATCTATGTGAATAAAAATTCAAAATGGAAAGCAAGTGTAATATAGGAGAGGCACGAGAATGTGACTAATGAACAGAGGAAATGTTTTAGTGCCAGGAATATCTACGTTGTTTATTCTGGACCCTATTTCGAAATTGTCAATTTTTGAATTTTGTGTGAAATTGGCCAAATTACCGATTTCTGATAACTTTATTAGGTAGTTGAATTAGGTAAATGGGTGTTTTTTTATTGTCAATAGAACTAGTATTTATCACTGTATGTGTTTCATCTGTTTTGTACCTTAGTTCCTAACTTTATATTAACTTGTAGGTTCTCATCGAGACTGCTTGTTCCATATTAATATTTAACCCTTTTAGGGTCAGTGCCATAGTTCTACGAGTTTGAAGCCAGTGTCAGTGCTGTAGTTCTACGCCATGAGTCGGCTCACTCAGATAAGCTGTGAATGGTAAATTTGGGTCTAGATATGAGAGAATAGGTCTGTGGTAAGTGTGCACCATATAAAAAAAATCCTGCAGCATATGTTTTTTTTTAAACCAAAAATTGTGTTTTTGGTTTAAAACTGCAACTTTGGTGTATTTTCATATGGCTTTTATGGTTTTATTCATAGTTTCTTGGTCTCCTTTGACAGAATGGAAGATATATTACTGAAATAGAGATGATTTTGATTGGTTTTAGGACTGAAAATAGCTTGAAATTGGGCTCAAAGTAGTGAAAATGTTTGATTTTTGCCAATGTTCAAGAGTAAACAAATCATATCACTCATCCAATACACATCAACTGGTGGGGTCTAATGCGCTTTCATGAATGCGCTGATATTATTTATGTAATTATTACAATATTGCATAACAATAAATCTTCTATTTTTTGGTGTTAATAAAAATTTTGTGAAAAAAATAAAAATGGAATTCATGTGTAAAACCAGGAAATGTAACTAATGAAGAGGAAATGTTATTTTAGTGCCAGGAATGCCTGCATTGTTTATTCTGGACCCTATTTTGAATTTGTATGGAATTTGCCAAATTACCAATTTCTGATCATTTTATTGGGTAGTTGAAATCGCCAATTGGGCAGTTTCTTGTACTCAGTCGATAAAATGGAATAAAGTAATTGGCCTAAAATAGGACTCAAAGTGGGCAAAATTGCCGATGCGTAAATATTGCTGACACGACAAAAATCGCTATAGTGTAATTTCATCAGTTTTCCATCAAATTTCATACTTTTTGTTTTATTACCTTCAGAAAAAGATTCTCTACCATTTCATCATAATTTTTTTTGTTTGTTTTTGTTATTTAATTATTGGACCCTGTGGACAACTTTCAGATCAGGGGTCTGATCCCTGAAAGGATTAATGTCTGTGTTGTGTGACCAGGGTCTCTTCTTTCCTTCAGTCATATACAGTTACCTTCCTAGCATTGTGTGCTAATAATGGCAGCACGTCCATTTTATCAGAAGTGATCAAGCGCCCAGGAGTGAAACGTTTTCTAATAAATTTGTTATACTGTTTAGTAATTTGTCTTTTTGAACATTAGTTTTGATCTCCATACTACTGTTAACTTGTGTTGTGCAAATCCCACTCAAATCCAACCCCTCACACGTGTATTTATCTAACCTATACTTGAGGCTACCAAAGGTTTTAGCTTGAATAACACTACTAGGCAGACTGTTCCACTCATCGACTACTCTTTCCAAACCAGTACTCTCCTGTATCCTTTCTAAATCTTAACTTATCCAGTTAAAACCATTACTTAGATCTTTCTTAAAGGCATATCCTTGGAATCTTATTTATATAGACTTCAGTTATTTCCATCTTCCAGTTACACATTTCAATCATATCCTCTCATTCTGCAGTGGATTAATTTTGTCATTCTTCTGAATGTTCTCTAATAAATTTATTCATTTTGTAGTATGGAGACCAGAAGTGAGGTCTTGCTAAATCCTGAAGTTCAGTGGCATCTTACTCTGAATCTATTGTCCTTCCTATTTTTGTGTCATCAGAGAATTTCCTCATATCACTCATTCTCTCAAGGTCACTAATATGACCAACAATGGGCCTAGAATTGATCCTTGTGGAATGCCACTTGTGGCTGACCATTAGGTCAGCCACACCTCTATATATATCAGGACTTTTTCCCCAATCCCATGAGCTACCACTTTCTTTAACCCTTTCACTATCCAGACCCCTGAAATCTAAGTGTCTAAAAATTTTCCACGCACAAAAAAATATATTTTTCTTCTGAAATGGTAGAGAATCATCTGAAGATAATGACACCAAAAGTATGAAAATTGATGGAAAATGTACGGAACTATGGAAGGTCAAAGTTTAGCAGTCTCAGTGCAATTTATGCACTGGCGATTTCACCCGTTTTGAGTTTAATTTTAGACCGATTCCATTGTTTCAGTCGACCAAATTCTTAGTTATTTCGATAGTATGCCTTCCATTCTATCGATTGGCCAGTTTCTCACACAGTTAAAACACCAATTTAAAAATAGTCCATAATAAACACTGTAGACATTCCTGGCACTAAAACAGCATTTTGTCTGTTCATTAGTCACGTCTCCAGGCCTTTCCATTTTAAATTCTTACTCAAAAATAGAAGATTTACTCTATTTCTCGAATAATAAAATATAACCAGGAATGATTGCTCATAGTTTACAGCATCCCAATAATTGAATCAGAGCTATTAAAAACCCTTTAAACAGACTGGGGTTTGTAGGGGGCCTTACCTCTCCTCTGGAAAATCGGCAAAAATCTAATATTTCCTCTACATTGAGCTCAATTTCAAGCTACTTCCAGTCCTGAAACCAGTTGAAATCATTTCTATTTCAGTAATATGTCTGCCAATAAACCCATAAAAACCATCCTAGAAAACCCCTCAAAGTTGCTATTTTAAGCCATGCATATGGTCAGTTTTCATTTCCCATCTTGCACCATATTGGACAGGATATTTTTTGTATAGTGCACACTTGATGCACAGATCCATTTTCTCATATCTATGCCAAAATTTACCGTGCCCAACTTATCTGAGGGAGCTTAGCTCATGATGTAGGACTATGTTAGGGACCCCTGGCCTCAATGATGTAGTTCTACGTGACAGACAGCAAATGGGTTAAGAGTCTTTTGTGTGGTACTGTGTCAAAAGCTTTACTAAAATTTAATTAAACAATATTGTTTTCTTTGTCTTGATCAGCTGCTTCAAATGCTTTACTTAAAGTCAGTAAATTAGTCAGGCAGGAGCAGTCCCTCATAAATCCATGTTGAGTATCATAATTCAAATTATTCTCATCAAGATGGGCACTTATATCAGCTGTAATTGACTCTTAGTAATTTGCCTTCAATTGAGGTCAGGCTTATGAAGCAGTAATTTGATTGTACTTACTAATTCTCTGCTTTAAAAAGAGGAATTTCATTAGTCATCTTCCACAGCTCATATAGTACACCTGTTAGAAGAGATGTATTAAAAAGCTTAGTTAATGGTTCGAAAGTTCCATTTTGCATTCTTTAACCCTTTGACTGTTTCGGACGTATATATGTATACGTCTTACGAGCCACTGTTTCGGACGTATATACAGTGGTCCCCCGCCTAACGAGCACCCCAGAAGTCGTACAATTATGTAAGTATAATATTGTAAGTGCTTGTGGAAGTGTATTTTTGGGGGTCTGAAATAGACTAACCTACGTGACATTATTTCTTAAGGAAGTAAATTCGTTCGGCACTTGAGCAGGCTTCTGGAATGAATTTTGCTCGTTAGTTGGGGGACCACTGTATACGCACAAATTCTAGCGGCTTCAAATCAAGCGGGAGAAAGCTGGTAGTCCCACACATGAGAGAATGGGTCTGTGTGGTCAATGTGCGCTGTACAAAAAAACTGATCTTTTTTTTTGGATTAAAACACCGTTTTTGAGGTGTATTTTCGTATAGTATTTATGGTTGTATTCTCTTTTTTTTATGGTCTCATTTGATAGAATGGAAAACATAGTACAGAAATATAGATGATTTTGATTAGTTTCATAATGAAAACTACCTTGAAATTGAGCTCAAAGTAGGGGAAATGTTCGATTTTTGCAAATGTTCAAGAGTAAACAAATCACGCCACGCGTCTAATACACATCAATTGGCGAGTCTAATATTCTTTCACAAGTGCACTGATATTATTCATACCATTTTTACAATAATGCAATAGTCTGCATAACGGTAAATCTTCTATTTTTTGTGTGAATAAAAAATCAAAATAGAAAGCAAGAGTAATATAAGAGGGGCCTAAAGAACGTGACTAATTAACAGATAACATCTTATTTTAGTGCCAGGAATGTCTGCATTGTTTATACTGGACCCTATTTTGAAATTGACAATTTTTTTTATTTTGCATGAAATTAGCCAAATTGCCAATTTCTGACCACTATTGGGTAGTTGAAATCGGTAAATTGGTGGTTTCTTGTACTCAATCAATAGAACAAATGGAGTTCTAAAGAAATAGCTACGAGTTTGGTCGACCGGAACAATGGCATTGGCCGAAAATAGGGCCCAAAGTCTGCGAAATTGCCGATGCGTATACATAGCAGAGATCAATAACTTTGCGAGAGGATAACTCCGTATGTTTTCAATCAAATTTCATACTTTTGGTGTCATTACCATCGGGAAAAGATTCTCTTATCATTTCATAAGAAATTTTTTTTTTTTTTTTAAATTTTGCGACAACAGGAAAGCACTCAGGATTAGGGGTTGCAACAGTCAAAGGGTTAAGCACCCTTGAAAATGTTCATCAGTACTTATTTTTCTTTAATTGGTCAACCTGTTTACCATATTCCTAATGACTGTGATATTATATAATTTATATTCTTCAGGCCTACTATCATTAGTGTCTTTAGTGAGAACTGAGAGGAAATTAATAAAAATCAAGCACATTTCTTTCTCATTGTCAATCAGCAGTCCAGAATTAGTTTTAAGAGGACTTAGCTTTTCTTTAACCATTGTTCTGTACCTTTGATATACCTTTGAAGAGTTTCGAGAGTATCTACTCTCTGAGCCCGGCCATAGGCCAGGCTCGTCTGGTGCTTGCCTGGTCAACCAGGCTGTTGCTGCTGGAGGCCCGCTGACCCACATATCCATCACAGCCTGGTTGATCTGGCACCCGATGAAGATACTTGTCCAGTTTCCTCTTGAAGGCTTCTACACTGGTTCCAGCGATGTTTTGGATATCTTCTGGTAAGATGTTGAATAGTCTGGGACCCCGGATGTTAATACAGTGCTCCCGTATTGTCCCCACCGCACCCCTGCTCCTCACTGGGTTTATTTTACACTTTCTCCCATATCTCTCACTCCAGTATGTTGTTATGACAGTGTGCAGATTTGGGACCAGGCCCTCAAGTACTTTCCAAGTATATATTATCATGTATCTCTCTCCGCTCCAATGAGCCATAAACGATCTCTGAATTTGTTCCAGCTCTGATATTTCTCCTGCCCTGAATGGGGCCGTCAGCACAGAGCAGTATTCTAAGTGAGGGAGCACTAGCGATTTGAAGAGTGTCACCATTGGCATTATTTCAATTGTTTTGAAAGTTCTCAATACCCACCCCGTCATCTTCCTGGCTGTTGTGATCTTTGTCCTGTTATGGTCTTTAAAAGACAGATCAGCAGACATAATTATTCCCAAGTCCTTAACGTGTTCCTTTCGTTCTATGTGGTGACCCTCTTGCGTTTTGTATATAGTGTTCATTTTGAGTTCTTCATTTTTTCCATACCTAAGCAGCTGAAACTTATCACCATTGAACGTCATGTTCTCCACTGCCCACTGGAAGACCCTGCTTATGTCCTCCTGTAATTTTTCAGTGTCTTCTACCGTAGTGACTTTCATGCTTATTTTAGTGTCATCTGCAAATGATGATACAAAAGTGTGCTGGGTGTTTTTATCTATGTCTGCTATGAGGATGAGAAACAGGTTTTTTAATCCTTAACAACCTTAATTTCATAGTCCCGTTTAGCTTTTCTTATCCATTTTTTTTCAACCCTTTGAGGGTCCGGACACCCAATCTGAAAATTCCCCACAGGGTCCAAGAATTTAAAAAAAAATATTTTTTTCCTTATGAAATAGTAGAGAATCTTTTTCTGAAGGTAGTAAAACAAAAAGTACAAAGTTTGATCAAAAACTGACAAAATTATACTCGCGAAATTTGCTGTGTCAGCAATATTTACGCATCTACAATTTTGCCCACTTTGGGTCTTATTTTTGGCTAGTTACATTGTTCCATTAGACCAAATTCTTAGCTATTTTGCTAGTATGTGTTGCATTTTATCTATTGAGCACAAGAAATTGCCCAGTCAACTATTTCATCTACCCATTAAAGTGATCAGACATTGATAATTTGGCCAATTTCACACTTCAAAATATTCCAATTTCAAAATAGGGTCCAGAATAAACAAAGCAGGCATTCCTGGCACTAAAATAACATTTCCTCTGTTTATTAGTTATGTTTCTAGGCTTTACAGATGAATTCCATTTTTATTTTTTATTCACACCAAAAAATAAAAGATTTACTGTTATGCAATATTGTAATAATTGTATAAATAATATCAGCGCATTCATGAATGCACATTAGACCCACCAGCTGTATTGGAAGCGTGATGTGATTTGTTTACTCTTGAACATCGGCAAAAATCGAACATTTCTGCTACTGTGAGCTCAATTTCAAGCTATTTTAAGTACTAAAACCAATCAAAATCATCTCTGTTCTGTGGTACTAACCAAACACACAGGAAAACAAAACATCTCAAATGGTAAATCTTGCTTCCTTTTTGCAAATATCCAGGGTTTGAAATCAAATAAAAACAACAAAGTTAGTTATATTAGTGGGCTCCTCCCAGAAATGAATGCCATGTTCGGAGCATTTACAGAAACACACAAGGGATGTTTTGGACGGGGAGATAAAGATAGAGAACTGTAACATGTATCGATGTGATAGAATTAAGAGGTCACAGGGAGGAGTAGATACTTTGTTGCACAGAATTGCCGAATTATACGAATGATACAGTAGAAATTCTAGGCATTAAAGTTGAAAATAAGAATTTGGTTGTCCTAGTACAGCCTCTTCTCACTTAACGACTGAGTTCCGTTCCTAAGATGACGTTGGTAGATGAATTCGTCACTAAATGAGGAACATACTATAATGATTGTTTGTCTCAACTATCTTTGATATTGTTTTAATGTCACCTTTGCACCATTTATAACATTTCTGGTATATTTTTAAATGTTTATACAGTAGTGTACTGTATGTTGTAATAAACAGAATAGAGAAAAACAGCTCTAATATACATTATTTAGATATGCATACTGGTGAGAGAGCCCGTCGTAAGTCCAGTCGTCTGTAAATGATTACGTCGCTAAGTGAGGAAAGACTGTATATAAACCACCATCAGCAACTGCTGAGGAATTCACAGATAAGTTAAGGAAGATAGATAACTTTCTGGATGGGCTAGAAAATCCCACACCAAATATTATACTCCTTGGAGACTTCAATCTACCTCATGTAAAATGGAAGATGGCGCAACACAACGTTATACCAGAAATATCTCCTGGAAGCATCCTGACTCAACAGGCACGTATCAGGGAACTAATGAGGCTTTGTGAAAAGTACTCATTGAACCAACAGATAATTGATCCCATTAGAAATGAAAATACCCTGGATTTGATATTCAATAACAACGAGGAAATAATCGGAGACAACAGTTACAAAATCAATATACTCTGACCACAACATCATAGAAGTACAATTGAGTATAAACTCAAGGTTAGGGAACTGCAACACTAATGTAAGAGAAGGGATGTTCAGTATGTTTAATTTCAACAACCATAGAATTGACTAGGAAAAAAATATACCAAGAACTATCAGACATATCCTGGGAATCAGACATGAGAACTAAATCCCCACCAGTTCTTAGAGAAGCTGAACATAGAAGCATACAAGGTCTGTGTTAAACACGTACCATTGAGGAATCCCAGAAGATCGGATATAGAGAGTGTAAGAGATGGTACAGAAGAAGAAAGCAGGTTATTGAATTGCTTAAAAATACAAATAGTATGTCGCAACAGAGGATAGTCTTATCCAAGAGATCACTGAATTAATGCAAAAACTTAGGATGTCATACCTAACAGAAGAAGTACGAAGGGAACAAAAGGCCATACAGGATATTGCAAGAAATCCAAAATATTTCTATTCCTATGCAAAATCCAAGGCTAAGAACTACCTGTAGAATTGGACTATTATTGAGAGGAGAATCTTATACTGACAATGAACTGGAAATGAGTGAAATCCTAAAAGAACAGTACGAGTCTTGTGTTGAGCAACCCACTAAATGATAGCAAGGTTGAGAATGCAGACACATTTTTCACCCCAGCAGAAGGCTGTGCTGACCAACTACCTGACATTAGTACAAATCCCAGAGATTTCAAAAAAGAAATGGCTAACAAGTCCACACACTCAGCACCTGGACCAGATTCATGGAAGGCTGTGTTTATAAAAAAGCGCAAAGGACCACTAGCACGAGCCCTCATTATTTTTTGGAGAAAGAGCCTAGATCTAGGGGAAATACCAGAGACCTTAAGAGTGCAGACATAGCTCCTTTGCATGAGAGAGGTAGTAGGGCACTAGCTAAAAACTACAGACCAGTAGCCTTAACTTCTCACATCATAACAATCTTTGAAAGAGTGATGAGTCAGCATATTATAAATTTCATGGACCAGCACAACCGGCATAACCCAAACCAGCATGGCTTTAGAGCAGGGCAATCATGCCTGTCACAGCTGCTGAACCACTATGACAGAATTACGGAGGCGTTGGAAGATGACCAAAACGCAGATGTGATTTACACAGATTTTGTAAAGGCATTTGACAAATGCGACCATGGAGTGATACCGCACAAAATGAGGGCCATGGGCATTACGGAGAAGGTAGGCAGATGTATTTTCGAGTTCTTAACACAGAGCACAAAAAGTAGCAGTAAACAACAAAATTCAACATCTGCGAAGTAAAAAGCTCAGTTCCCCAAGGCACCGTCCTGGCACCTCTGGTATTTCACATCCTCACAGCAGACATAGATAAAAACATCCGTCACAGTTTTGTATCATTTGCAGATGAAGCTAAAATAAACATAGGAGTCATTACTATAAAAGACACACAAAAATTACAGGAAGACATAAGCAGGGTTTTCCAGTGGGCAGTGGAGAACATGATGTTCAATTGTGATAAGTTCCAACTGCTTAGGTATGGAAAGAATGAAGAACTCAAAAGGAACACTGTATATAAAACTCAAGAGGATCACGAAATAGAACGAAAGGAACACGTGAAAGACTTAGGAATAATTATGTCTGCTGACCTTTGTCAAAGAACATAATAGGACAAAGATCACGACAGTCAGGAGGATATCTGGGTGGGTATTGAGAACTTTCAAAACAAGGGAAATAATACCAATGGTGACACTTTCAAATCGCTAGTGTTCCCTAATTTGGAATATTGCTCAGTACTGACTGTCCCATTCAGAGCGGGAGAAATATCTGAGCTGGAACAAATTCAGAGATCGTTTACGGCACACACAACCAGTAAAGCACCTAAATTACTGGGAACGCCTTCAAGTCTTGAACATGTACTTACTGGAGTGGAGAGAGATACATAATATATACCTGGAAGAGAACTGAAGAGAGCCAGAGGATATTCATTATTTTAAAGAGCTACATAAAGCAACTGAAACTTTTTTATAATTGCATCATTTATACTTTTTTTTCGGCCTAAAACTAAACTGATAAGGGTTGAGCATATTGTGAGACACTAGGAAGGAGTAAACTCGCTTGTGGATTTTTATTTCCCGAAGATTTTAAGATAGTAATGGCAAGTTGGATGTTGGCCTATAGTTACTTTAGATAGATTGATCGCTTCCTTTGAGGATTAGGGTGACCCTTGCTACATTAAGCATTGTTGGGAAAGTTGCAGATTCTAATGATTTGTTGAACAGAGTTGCAATAGTAGGTGATAGCACATGGCGGGAAATTAGTTGGGCTTCCTGTCTTGTTTTTCAGTGAATTCATTATAAGTGTGACCTCAGTAGGATTAGTTGGAGCTAGATATAGTGAATTTGGGAAATTTCCAGTAAAACAGTCATTGTTTTAGTTTGGGCTGATCCTTAGTTATTAAACCTAATCTGATCTGTTTTTTTTATTGATGTATTTATCAGTGGACCTGAGAGAGTTGTTTGTAAGGCACGAGTTATTTTCCTTCTCTGTTGTAATCTGTCTAGTTTTGATTGGACAATGTCTATTTTGTTTTAATACAAATGAGGTTTTACTAGTGTCTTGTAGTAATTTATATAATTTACTGTACTTTTTTAAATTGTTCTAACATCTGTAACTAATAGGCTTTATAAATTTTAAATGATAGTTTGTTTTAATTAAAATGTTTAAGCACTGAGTAGAGGGAGGTTACTAGTAGTGTAATGAGTATCATGAGTGCAGAGAGGCGCCCTGGAGGGACGCGTTTTGGGGACGCTGAACTGGGGCGGACGCGCACTGTTTGTACACGTTTTGGCGAAAGTTTATTTTCGCGTACACTCTGCTCAACGTTTCCCTCCGTCATTGAAATAAGAGCACCTGGATAATTAGTCCTAGGGTTATATGGCGTAATTTTGTTGGACATGAGATGATATGCCTAGAATTTAACTAAATATCTAAATCTTAACTCGCAATCAAACATTAACGCTGTTAACTTTCAGCTGTTTTCTGAAATTGTTTTTAGTTGAAAACTTGTTTCCGGAATTTAAATATAACATACACTGACTTGTTTTTTAATTAGTTTAGCAACTTGATATTAATAGAAATGGTAAATGATAGTAAACCAGTGGATGGCAACTGGAAACATGCCCTTGGGCAGAGGAGTAATAGTGGGGGATGTGTGGGTGCCCCTTGGGAAGGGGGAGGCATGTGTTGCCAGTGAACCTCGTTACAATGCAGCTTGTTAGCTGTGGGTTTTGCAAACTTATATTCTGACGAAATCACTTTTGTAAATCAGAACGTAGGGTTTGATGATTTACTGTGATTGCTAAAAACTGTGAGGGGTGTGGTGAGGCTGCAGCGTTCCTGTGTGTGGCCAGTTAAGCAATGCTCCAAGGCTTGGCTCCCCATGTGTCCTCACGCTTCCAGCTTATCTACGTTTTTATTGCTATATGGCATCTACATACTTTCATGTTATTGGAGTATCAATAGTAATAGGATTGTTATTACTGGTGTATATGATTGTCCATGGACTTTTTAAAATTGCATAATTTATAAATTCAGAGGTGGTAATTTTCCGAAAATTTGTCTAGGATAATTTGTTAAAGGGCAACTTCAAAGAAAATAGGCAAACAGATGCACCAACAAAAGAGCCACTTAAGAACATGAGGTGCGTTGACCACTCAACAGATGGCGCTGCTCTTGTCCGTTTTCTATGACCATGAAACAGTTTGTGCAAACGACTTTTTTTTACGGGTCATAAAACAACAGCTTTTTTTAAAATACCTTTCTTACCGGAAATATATTTTACTTTTTATAAATTTTAATTTTACTTAAACAGGCTGCTTGAACACTGCATATTACTTTGAAAAATGTAAATGTCAATTCTAAGCACTACCAGTCTTGTAAGGGTCCTCCTTACCATAATCCCTAGTGGAAGTTCCCGTTGTCACCACTAGTTTGCAGAGCGAACGCCTGGAATCATTTTGTGATGACTTCTTGAAGCTCCTGCCAAATTTCAAAATTATTCAAATTTAGCTTGGATAAATTCATGAGTGAGAGGGTTTGGATTTGAGTGGGACTCGCACATAAGTAAATAGAATGTTTCTCATGTTTCTAATTATCAAAGCTTATTGCTTGGGTAGCATTGAAAATTGGGTTGGGCAAATATTATGTTAGTGGGATGGATTGTGAAGGACTTGCCTAGTATGGGCCAACAGGCCTGCTGCAGTGTTCCTCCTTTCTTATGTTCTTATTGCATGTTCTTACACACACACACACACACACACGTGTGTGTGTGTGTGTGTGTAAGAACATGCAATATATAGTGGGTTCTTAAGGAATGCAAAGGGTTCTTAAGGAATGCATAGGGTTCTTAAGGAATGCAAAATGGAACTCTGTGAACCAATATCTAACATTTTTAATTTTTCTCTTCAAACAGGAGTAGTGTCTGATATGTGGAAGATGGCTAATGTAATTCCTATTTTTAAAGCAGGGGACAAGTCACTACCGTCAAACTACCGCCCAATAAGCCTGACCTCAATTGTAGGCAAATTACTAGAGTCAATTATAGCTGATATTATTAGAAGCCATCTAGATAACCATAATTTGATTAATGATACCCAGCATGGATTCACGAGGGGCCGTTCCTGCCTATCTAATTTATTAACCTTCTTCAGTAAAGCTTTTGAGGCTGTTGATCACGATAAAGAATTCGATATTGTTTATTTAGACTTTAGTAAGGCTTTTGATAGAGTACCGCACCAGAGACTGTTAAAGAAAGTGGCAGCTCATGGCATTGGGGGAAAAGTGCTGTCATGGATCGAGTCATGGCTCACCAATAGGAAGCAGAGAGTGTGCATAAATGGGGTTAAATCCGAATGGGGACTTGTAACAAGTGGTGTTCCACAGGGATCAGTCTTAGGCCCATTGTTATTTATAATATATATCAATGACCTTGATGAGGGAATTACTAGTGATATGAGCAAATTCGCCGACGACACGAAGATAGGTAGGATAATTGATTCAAACATAGATGTCATAGAACTTCAGGAAGATTTAGACAAACTTAATTCGTGGTCAGAAAAGTGGCAGATGCAGTTCAATGTAGATAAATGCAAGGTTCTGAAGCTCGGGAGTGTCCATAACCCAAGCACTTATAAGTTAAATAACGTAGAACTTAGCCATACAGATTGCGAGAAGGACTTGGGGGTGATGGTAAGCAGCAACCTTAAACCAAGACAGCAATGCCTAAGCGTACGTAATAAGGCAAATATATTACTGGGATTTATATCAAGAAGTGTTAGCAACAGAAGTCCAGAGGTTATATTACAGCTTTATACATCATTAGTAAGGCCTCACCTAGATTACGCAGCTCAGTTCTGGTCTCCATATTACAGAATGGACATAAATTCGTTAGAAAACATTCAGCGTAGAATGACTAAATTAATACATAGCATTAGAAATCTTCCTTACGAAGAAAGATTGAAGACCCTAAAATTACATTCACTTGTAAGACGTAGAATGAGGGGAGACATGATCGAGTTATACAAGTGGAAAATGGGTATTAACAAAGGGGATATAAATAAGGTCTTGAGGATATCTCTCCAAGAGAGAACCCGCAATAATGGATTCAAGTTAGATAAGTTTAGATTTAGAAAGGATATAGGAAAGTATTGGTTTGGAAATAGGGTAGTTGATGAGTGGAACAGTCTGCCTAGTAGGGTTATTGAAGCTAGGACCTTGGGTAGTTTCAAATTTAGGTTGGATAAATTCATGAGTGAGAGGGGTTGGATTTGAGTGGGACTCGCGCATGAGTGGGTAGAATTGTCAAAGCTTATTTCTTGGGTAGCTTTGAAAATTGGGTTGAGCAAATATTCTGTTAGTGGGACGGATTGTGAAGGACCTGCCTAGTATGGGCCAGCAGGCCTGCTGCAGTGTTCCTCCTTTCTTATGTTCTCACATTAGACAAGAATGGTATAAAATACCGACAAGATGAAATTTAAAACACATGTGCAACATCTGGGTATCTTTACTGTAGACGTTTCGCCATCCAGTGGCTTTATCAATACAAATTCTAGGACATAATTTGAAGACAGTAGAACTATATACAAAATATGAGGTAATCAGTCCCTCGGCCTTGGCGTTGGTGTGAAGAGCACCGTAGTCGTGAAGAATAGGCAAGAAGGCTGGCGCTTATATACTAACGTCAGGAGTGTAATAATATTGGTAGAATTACCGACAATATGTTAAGTAAAAGAACACAAATGCAACTAATGTGACATTTTATTGTGGCAACGTTTCGCTCTCCAGGAGCTTTCTCAAGATCCTGGAGAGCGAAACGTTGCCACAATAAAATGTCACATTAGTTGCATTTGTGTCCTTTTACTTAACATAACGTCAGGAGGAAGGGACGGGTAGCAGACGCCTGCTACCCGTCGGTGCTCTTCACACGACTCCAAGGCTGAGGGACTGATTACTTCATCGTTTGTATATAGTTCTACTGTCTTCAAGTTATGTCCTAGAATTTGTATTGATAAAGCCACTGGATGGCGAAACGTCTACAATAAAGATACCCAGATGTTGCACATGTGTCTTAATTTCATCTTGTCGGTATTGTATACCATTCTTGCACGCACGCGCACACATCCATTTCATGCATGCATGCATGCCTGCAGAAGGAAACTGAACAGGTCTGTGGGATTTGTCGCGGGCAGTAACAGCCTGGTCAATCATTAAGTTAAAGGACACATGTACAACATCTTTATTGTTGTTATTTCGCACGACTGCTGCTTTGTCAAAGCTAATATAAACAAAACAGTGGCATCTCCCATCCAGCCCTTTTTGAATGCTTGCTGCAGAGGTTTCCTTATATAATGGTCAAACGTCAGTGCGAAGATTTACCCAGAACAACTGCAGTGACTCACCCAGTATGTAAATAAGAGTCCAGAAGATAGGACGTTTTTGAAGGTGTTAGTAGTAGTACTAGTATTTGACGAGTTTCCAGTTTTCTTAATTCCGCAGCTGGCTGTGGATCAAGCTTGTCTGGTGCTTGCTTGGCCAATCAGGCTGTTGCTACTGGCGGCCCGTGGGCATATCTTCTGCCTTTTTGATATGGTGCTTGGCTGAGAGACTTAGTTTCCTCTTGAAGACTTCTATAAGAAAATAAGAAAATAAGAAAATTCTATAAGAAAATCTAAACGGACTATGAAATTAAAGTTGCTAGGGATTCAAAAACTAACCCAAAAGTTTTTCCAGGTTTATAGAACAAAAGTTAGGGATAAGATAGGTCCCCTTAAAAATAACTTTGGGCATCTTACTGACAAGGAGAATGATATGTGCTCTATTTTTAATAATTATTTTCTCTCGGTTTTCACACAGGAAGACATTAATAATATCCCAGTAATTAATTTTTACAGAGGCCCAGAAGAAGATAAATTATGTAATATCACAGTCACTAGCGAAATGATTATGAAACAGCTGGACCGACTGAAACAAAATAAATCGCCGGGTCCTGATGAGCTTTTTGCAAGGGTTCTTAAGGAATGCAAAATGGAACTCTGTGAACCAATATCTAACATTTTAATTTATCTCTTCAAACAGGTGTAGTGTCTGATATGTGGAAGATGGCTAATGTAATTCCTATTTTTAAAGCAGGGGACAAGTCACTACCGTCAAACTACCGCCCAATAAGCCTGACCTCAATTGTAGGCAAATTACTAGAGTCAATTATAGCTGATATTATTAGAAGCCATCTAGATAACCATAATTTGATTAATGATACCCAGCATGGATTCACGAGGGGCCGTTCCTGCCTATCTAATTTATTAACCTTCTTCAGTAAAGCTTTTGAGGCTCTTGATCACGATAAAGAATTCGATATTGTTTATTTAGACTTTAGTAAGGCTTTTGATAGAGTACCGCACCAGAGACTGTTAAAGAAAGTGGCAGCTCATGGCATTGGGGGAAAAGTGCTGTCATGGATCGAGTCATGGCTCACCAATAGGTGAGTGGAACAGTCTGCCTAGTAGGGTTATTGAAGCTAGGACCTTGGGTAGTTTCAAATTTAGGTTGGATAAATTCATGAGTGAGAGGGGTTGGATTTGAGTGGGACTCGCGCATGAGTGGGTAGAATTGTCAAAGCTTATT
>WNWK01007934.1:80000-88936 GCA_009830355.1 Cherax destructor
CAGTGTCAAGGATCAATCTTTGAATATGAAATCCCCTCGCCCACAGGAGAGGCAGTCAGTCGTAGTCCAGGGAGCAATGTAGAGAGTGTACTACCATTTTCCACTAATATACCTGACACCAACCAAGCTACGTTGTGTTTATTACCCAATCCATGAGAAGAACCCCCACGACAGAGGGGAGGGGGTGGGGATAGATAGGTTGGGGGTGAAAATAAGTACTATAAATATAGACATAAATTGGAAACTGTAATTTAAAAGGCTTTTGTGAAGTCAGTGTAAACTACATCTGTATTTTGGTTGCCTTCCATTGCATCTAAGACCATGTCGGTAATAGTCAAACAGTTGCGAGAGGCATGAGCGACCTGCTCTAAGCTCACGCTGCCCTGGGTTGTGCAGTTGAGGAGATTACATGTAATTAGCAATCTTCCTAACTTCCAAAGATTTTGACTATTTGGAACATGAGAAGGAATGTGGTGTGTGTGGATTTCAGTAATTAATGCCTACATAATACCACACAGGAGAATACGGATGAATGTAGCAGCACGTGATATTGGCGAAATTATCCAGCGGATCGAGGCAGAGGTTGACCGATAGGCAACAGTTTACATAAACAGGAAAAATCAGAATGGGGACCCCTTTACCAGGGGTGTGCCACAGGGGCTGGTGTTGGGCCCCTTCTTGTTCACAGTTTACATACACGACATAGACAAAGGAATAAACATTAACGTCTGACGAGGACACCGTGGATCTACAACAGTGATCCTCAATCTTCCTACACAAGTGGGCCATATTTAATGGTAAAATGTGTGATAAGGACCGCACGATTTTGTTGACACTGCAGTGTGGAACCTACATAAAAGTGAATTCCTAATTTCATGTAAGGACCATTTTCTAGAAAGGCCACATGCAACCCGCGGGCCGCAGGTTGGGGACCCCTAATCTACACGATTATCAGTATTTATGGTCGTTAGGATTAAAGTGTTTTCAAACTGTTAACCTGAGTCGGGAAGATCACATTTATCATTAAAAGTAATAATCTTCCTTATTTGGAGTCCTCTTGGATTTTTTGAGAGTGCCTGGTTGTATTGCGTAGCAACATTGATATATTGATTGATTGTGTCTACCTGGAAAGTGTTCAGTGTGTCAACGATCTCGCGGCCTGGTCCCAGTCATGGCCTGATCAGCTAGGCTGTTGGTGCTAGCCCCTTGAAGTCCATCATAAGCAACACAGTCTGGTTGAAGTCTGGTTGATCAGGCACTTGATTCAAGAAACTTGTCTAGTTCTTTCGTGAAGACAGCCAGGCGTCTGTTGGTAATTCCCAGTGTGTAAGAAGGGAGGACATTGAAAAATCTTGTCTTCACACACATTGAGTTTTCCCTTAGTGTTCCCATAGCTCACCTGCGTTTCATTGGTGGTATTTTTCACCGTCTGCCAAGTCTCTTTCATGGGCAATGTATCGGATATGAAAATAAGGAGAACTGGGGCCTGTACTTTGCCTTGGGGAACAGCTTTTCACAATGACCGTCTTTGTCACTCTGTTCACTCTTACAGTTATGGTTCTGTTCGTTAGAAAATTAAATATCCAGCTTCCCAGTCTCCATTTATTATACCTTTTGCACGTCTTTTTGTGAACTATTACATCATAGTCACGCTTATAAATCTACATTTGCAGTCAGTGTAAACTGCATCTGTAATTTGATTGTCTTCCACTGCATGGAGCGACCTGTTCTAAACCTATGCTGCCCTGGGTTGTGTAATTGTTGAAATTCCATGTAATTAGCAGTCTTGCTTCCAAAAATTTTGGTAATGTGGAACGTCTGCGCTATCGTTTTTTTTCTATTTCGTGCCACCTCTGTGGAGTGGGGCTATGTCAGTGTTTTTTAAGGACTGTAGGATGAATCCTGTGTCCAGGCAGCTGCTCCATAGAATATTCTAGGGACGAGATGGTGATTTCTTGCAGTTCTGATGAATATGGATTTCCACTAGTCAGGGCCTGGGGCAGAATGCAGTGGCATGCAACTTATCGCTTTAAGTCGAGTGAGGTTAGAGTTGTCAAAAATAATAGAGATGGCAGAGTCTTGAGTCTTCGAAAGATCGTTTGGCTTCTCAGTCTTCAGGCTGATTAACGGCTCACTGTACACAGTCGTATTACATTTTGAGTATATTTCAATTATTTCTTTATCATTGTAGGTCTCATCTTTAAGCGAGGGCCCGATACCGGATGTAGTTTTAGTCCTGGATTAGTCCTTGTATTTTTAGGGTTTCTCTCAATTTAATTTACGAGTTCCCCCCCCCCCCCCCCCTCTGCCTCTCCTTGACCATGTATGATGCATTCAGTTTGAGCTCAATATTTTCTACCTCCCTTGGTAGTGTTTTCATTCTTCAGGAAGTCTGCCGCAACTGAGAAGTTCTGTAATTCTCCGTCATTGTCTGTAGAGGAAGCGCCTCTCTCTAACTTGCATCTTCTCTCTTAATGTTACGTATATGGAGCATACTTTTGTGCCATTGAGCTCACCCTCTCCAGGTACTGGTTCAAACATATGTCAATCATATTTTCTACCAGTTAATGCTTTAGGGTTGGGACGATACCAAAAAAATTGCCGATATCGGTACACACACCCAATTTCCGGCCAATTCCAATACTTTTCCTATATTTTTTATTTTCAAAATTATGACGACTGTTTAAGAGAAGTGCTTATTGCACAATGGGTATTAAATAACGCATGAAGGTAACTTAATTTCTCTGAGATGATAATGTTATTACTTGGTGTGTTGTGTTGGATACTAGTTGACAAATTAATGTTGATATTTTTAAGCGCATACGTAATATTTTAAAATTTATCAGCTGGTATCGACAGTTTTTTCACTGATACCTAAACAAAATGCTGATACTTGCCGATACCGATACTTTGGCATATCCCTAGCTTTTATTGTTGAAATTGAATTTAATGAACGCATCCTTGTGACTGGTTTCATATTGCTACTGAACACGGGTGTATTGAGGTTTGTCTTGATTAGATTGTGGTCTGAATTATTTTTTTTATACCATTATGTTCCATACCATATTTTCTAGTTTGGTCAGTTCTGCTATTTACTATTTGTCTTAATAATTCGACTGTGTGAGACTGTTTATCTGAACTAGCTCCTGGGATGTTTTCTGCTGTTACGTTCTGTGCTGTGTACTTCCATTTTAGATGTAATTTGAAATCTCCGAGCAACAAGATATTTGGGGCTGGGTTTTAAAGATTTTTAAGACAATATTCGATTTTCAGTAGTTGGTCTTTGACTTGCTGGGAAGTTGTATCTGATGGCTTATAGACAAGTACTGCACAATAATAAGATTGATATTAATTGTTGACTGCCAAAACTTTAGTTACATTATTTGTGGTGTTAAGTAATTCGGTGCAAATGAGCTACTCATTGTGACATACAGAACATCCCACTTGTTTTTTCTTGTCGCATCTGAGCAGATTGTACCCAGGTATCCATATTTCATTGTTCAAATGTTTTGCATGCATCTGTGAAAGCCATATGCAATGCAGATGATTCAGTGAGGAGTCCACTAATAAACGGTATTTTGTTACTTGTTTAAAGACCTTGTACGTTTGCAAATATAAATGTTATATTTTTCATTGTTGTGCTGCTGGCTTGTTTGTTGGTCATAATATGTGACAATGAGCCACCTACTGGTTTTTTCCAGTTCAGGGCTCCAAGGCGGTGGTACATTCCGTTCCAATTCTTGTTATTTTTTTTGCGCTTCTTTTCACTAAAACATAACTGCTGTCTGTGTAATTGTCCCGTGTAGCTGGCCGATCATGAAGTTTTATTCGCCTTTCTCCCTGTCTACGTAATGCAGAACAAGTTTTCTTATTGAATTGCGACACATTTTTAGATGGAAGTATATACGTACAGGCTTTGGATTGACATGCCTTTTTAAGGAGATTGTGACATTTCTTTTGGATGGTCGGATTGGCATCTTCCATTTCTTGTACCAGTCTGTTCAAGTCTGCAAACCTCCCATGAATAGTGCTTGCACACTTGGATGTTGTGGCCAGTGGGCTTTGCGTTAACGACTTCAACTGTTTACAAATGATTCAGTTGATTATGAATTAGGAGGTTGTGAAAGTAGTTTCTCTGTACTAGCTTAATGCACCTCTAAGAAAATGGTAGGCTTGATAACTAGAACTTTCAAGACGAGATGCTGAGCCAATGATATTCTGAATGAAGTCACTTGTTCTCTCCAGGCTAGACTATTGCTGTATACTGACGGCCTTCCCCCCTTCAAGGCTGACCTGGGAAATGTAGAGCACTCAATCAGCCATTGAACTTGTGGGGATGCTTGAAGTCCCTTCATCTGTGTTCCTTGGAATGTAGGCGAGAAAGGTACATCATAATTTATAAATGGAAAATCCTGAAGGGACTGGTCACAAATCTGAGCACAGTAATCACTCCGTATGACAACAAAAGGCTTGCCAGACTGAGAAAAATACTTTGAATAAAAAGGAAAGGGGCACAACTGGGAAAACTCGATGAGTGTCACAGGGCCCCAACACGACTCTCACCCTCCAGGCAGAAAGGTAATTACCAACAAACCTGACTGTTTTTAAGAGGGAACTTTACAGGTTTGTCCAGTCGGTTACCGACCAGCCAATCTATGGTTTATACGTTGAACTATGTGCGATGAGCAGTAACCGCTTGGTTGATCAGGCCTTGATTCAGCAGCAGGCCTGGTCTAGAATTGGACCCTTAATATGAGGGGATTCATATACTGATGAACAGAAAATAAGCGAAATTCTAAAAGACCAGTATAAATAGGTGTTCAGCAACCCACTAAATGTGAGCAGACTGGAGAATGCGAAACCTCATTTTTCATTTCATCAGAAGCCCTTGCAGAGCAACTAACTAATATTGGTACTAATCCCATAGAATTCGAAAAAGAAACTGAAAACATGCTCGCTCAGTCAGCACCTGGACCAGATTCATGGAATTCCCTATTTCTAAAAAAGTGCAAAGCACCACTAACATGAGCCCTCAGTATTCTTTGGATAAAGACCAGAGACCTTAAAGACTTTGCTCCTTTGCACAAGCGAGGTAGTAGAACACTAGCCAAGAATTAGATCCTAACATCCCATATCATAAAAATCTTTGAAAGTGTTGAGATATCAAATTAGTTTTCATAGAACAGCACCATCTGCATAACCCAAACAAGCACTGCTTTAGAACTGGAAGATTATGCCTGTCACAACTGCTAAACCACTATGACAGAATTACAGAGGCATTGGAAGAAAACCAAAACGCAAAGTGAACATGACGTTCAGTGGTAATAAGTTCCAGCTGCTTAGTAGGTATAGAAAGAATGAACTCAAAGAACACTGAATACAAAACTCGAGAGGATAGTCAAATAAAATGAAAGGAACACATGAAAGACCTGGGATTAATTGTCAGTTGACCTTTCGTTCAATATATATATATATATATATATATATATATATATATATAGATATAGATATATATATATATATATATATATATATATATATAGATATATATATATATATATAATATATAGATATATATATATATATATATATAGATATATATATAGATATATATAAATATATATATAGTATATATAGATATATAATATATATAGATATATATAATATATATAGATATATATAATATATATAGATATATATATAGAGAGAGATATAGATAGATATATGGATAATATATACCTGGAAATTACTTTAGGGCCTTGTCCCAAATCTGCACACTACCATAACATACTGGAGTAAGAGATATGGAAGGAAGTGCAAAATAAACTCTGTGAAAAGCAGGGGTGCAGTGGGCACAATAAGGGAACACTGTATCAACATCCATGGCCCTGACTATTCATTATCTTATCAGAAATTATCAGAAACACTGCTGGGACAGGTGTAGAAGTCTTAAGAGAGGAAACGGGACGAGGTGCCAGATCAACCAGACTGGGTCAGCAGGCCACCAGCAGCAACAGCCTGGTTGACCAGGCAAGCACCAGACGAGCCTGGCCCAAGGCCTGGCTCTGGGAGTAGAAAAACTTCTGTCATTCATCAAATGTAGGGGCCGTGGAAACATCCTTCAGGTATCGGGGGAAGTATGTATTAAATATACAGGCTTCAGTACGTCATTTAGGTTTAATTATATTTTCTACCTTCACCGTATCCAGTGTCTTGTTTGATTATTTCCTTGCATGACATCCAATATGCATATACTTTGTAGTAAGCTTCTTATAAAATATATCATTGGCGTGTTGGTCTACCCCCGTATAAATTTTGGATAAGTCATGAAAACGTCGGAGGTACTTGTTGAGTTTCAGGGTGGAAAGCATTATTTGCAGAAGTGGTGCAGGTAAGCACTAGTGTTTCAAGTGTAATTACGTTAAGACATTAAATGCCAGAATCAGTAAAACAGGTCGATAAGAGTTAAGTGACGGGACCAGAAGCTATGAGTAGTCCTGCATGCACCACTAGGTAAGTACGTTGGAAAATCCCTTTTAAAGCTCCATCTTAAAGAAGTCCTTGAATCCCAAATATGGTCTTATTCTAAACATTTCCAGTGCAATTAATTTAAAATTAACTTTTTGGTAATGATTGGTGGAAGTAGCGCAATATTCCTTTTTTTCCTTTCATATTTTCTCCTTCCTTTCCTTTATTCACCTTCAAATTTACATTTTAATTCAATAACTAACAGTAGTCTGTTAAAGGTGCATACATACGTACTTAGATAAATTATAAAATATTAACTTTGTGCTTTGTACAGTCATCTTGTCTTTGTTGTTAGCGAATATCACAGGAAGTGGCGAATCTCGACATGGGTCTTGATCATAAGATGAACCATCACATCCCATCCAATTCCCGCACCATGGGGGACAACGTTCGGGATTCAACATAACTAGTTTCTTCGGCCAGTTAGTTACCAGACGTACTATAGTCGGGTTTTCTAATTGTTTTGTGTTTAAATGTTTTTATAGATTTATGTAACCTAGCCAAAATTAACTTGATCTAATTAACTGTAAAATGAGAATGGGTTCTCTGTTCGGTAGTATCAGGGGTCACAGCAGTATGTCAAAGGACACCTGGAGGTATTAGTCAATAACCGTATGGCGAACCACGGCTTTGTATGGGTGACAAATTCTACACAGAAGGGACAATTATTAAGTTGGCGAGAGGTAGGGACGGCGCTGTTTAATTGAGAATGGGAAACAAGGGGCCAGGGCTGTCCTGAGAGGAGAGGTTGGCAGGTGATGAATGATATGCTTCCTTCACTCCACACTATCACTGTTTTTTTTGGGGGGGAGGTTGTAGATGTATTGCAAATGCTGTAATAGAAATAGGCCTGCCCTTCACCGAATCCTACTTAGCATTTAGACATGTTTGGAACAGGTGGCTAGCTTTATTTTCTTCAGCAGCCGCAAGTAGCTATTGCGATTACAACCCTTGTTTAGGTTTATTACTGCTAAACTCTTCTTCATAGTCCATCTTTCCTGACATCATGGTCCTCTCTTGAAATAGTTGCCAAGAATTTGTTGGTCTCGGCACAACGCCGAAAAGCAGCGGGATTGATGTTGTAACCATAGGTTGCTTTTAGCGATACTTGAATGACACTTTAGTTGTAATTTTGACCAAATAGTATTGCGGTCGTAATTAGTAATTGCATTCATTTTTCACTTGATTTGGTCGATTTGATAAATGGTAAGAAGTGTTATGAATGTGGCCTGACAAAGGGTAGGTGTGGCCAAGCCTAGCACCAGTTACCATCGGAATTAGGCTTCTAAGTTTGTTGATAGCTTCAATATTCTTAGATTATCCTTTTTTTGTTAACCTTCCCTTCCTTAATGCGATAACACCTACTCCTTCATCTTAATTTCTCACAGCACTTGCCGTAATTTAGTGTGCATTGCGTTTCATCAATCTTAATTCTTTTCATATAGATCTATCACGCATATGATAGATCCATACACAAATTGACCTGAGGCTCGTTACTGAACGTTTGGCATCCTGTGTGTGTGTTTGTATTTTAACACGCAGGCCGTCTCCCACCCAGGCAGGGTGACCCGAAAAAGAAGCACTTTCATCATTCACACTATCATTGTCTTGCCAGAGGCTCGAAGATACGACAGTTCAGATGCCCCCTTTAAACAGCAAATATCTCCTCCACTGCACTTATCACTAGTAGTTGCAGTGTCAAGAGGTCAAGCTTGAATATGAACGCCCCTTGCTCGGGAGCGTCAGTTCTAATCTAGAGAGCAGAGAGTAGACAGGCTAGGCTCTTGAGTGTACTTTCATATATTTCCACCAATATATCAGATTCCAACCAAACCACGTCTGTATTTATTACCTAAATCCATGAGAAGAACCCCCACGACACACTGGACTTTCCACCACCAGGACTCAAGTCCGGCTACCTGGTTTCCCTGAACTAATTGACAAAATAGCCATTTGTCTCCTGTCTAACACATCCATGCATGCTTGCTGTATGAACAAAAGAGCGCGCGCGCGCACACACAGTAGCGGCCAGTGAAGAGGCGGGGCCAGGAGCTATGTATCGACCCCTGCAACCACAACTAGGTGAGTACACACACGCACGCACAAACACGCCAGGAGCTATGACTCGACCCCTGCAACCACAACTAGGTGAGTACACACACAAACAACTCTCACACACACAACTCTCACACACACACAACTCACACACACACACGACTCACACACACACACGACTCACACACACACGACTCCACACACACGACTCACACACACGACTCACACACACACGACACACACACACACGACTCACACACACACGACTCACACACACACACGACTCACACACACACGACTCACACACACACGACTCACACACACACGACTCACACACACGACTCACACACACG
>WNWK01007935.1:0-88906 GCA_009830355.1 Cherax destructor
TTTTAACATTTCTGTCATGATTCCGTCAATTCCAGCTGCTTTACCCCTTTCATTCTACGTAATGCCTCACGCACCTCCCCCACACTCACATCCTGCTCTTCTTCACTCCTAAACGATGTTGTACCTCCCTGGCCAGTACATGAAATTATCGCCTCCTCTTTTCATCGACATTTAAAAGTTCCTCAAAATATTCCGCCATCTACCCAATACCTCCAGCTCCCCATCTACTAACTCCCTACTCTGTTTTTAACTGACAAATCCATTCGTTCCCTAGGCTTTCTTACCTTGTTTATCTCACTCCAAAAATTTTTCTTGTTTTCAGCAAAATTTCTTGACAGAGCCTCTCCGTTCTTTCATCCGCTCTTCTTTTGCACTCTCTCACCACTCTCTTCACCTTTCTTTTACTCTCCATATACTCTGCTCTTCTACTAACACTTCTGTTTTGTAAAAACCTCTCATAAGCTACCTTTTTCTCTTTATCACACCTTTACTTCTTCATTCCACCACTCACTCCTCTTTCCTCCTGCACCCACCCTCCTATAACCACAAACTTCTGCCCCACATTCTAATACTGCATTTTTAAAACTATCCCAACTTTCTTCAACCCCCCTACTCCTACTTGCACTAGCCCACCTTTCTGCCAATAGTTGCTTATATCTCACCCTAACTTCCTCCTCCCTTAGTTTATACACTTTTACCTCTCTCTTACTTGCTGTTGCCATTTTCCTTTTGTCCCATCTACCTTTACTCTAACTGTAGCTACAACCAAATAATGATCTGATATATCCGTTGCCCCTCTATAAACATGTACATCCTGAAGCCTACTCATCAACCTTTTATCCACCAATACATAATCCAACAAACTACTTTCCTTACGTGCTATATCATACCTTGTATATTTATTTATCCTCTTTTTCATAAAATATGTATTACTTATTACCAAACCTCTTTCTACACATAGCTCAATTAATGGCTCCCCATTTACATTTACCCCTGGCACCCCAAATTTACCTACTACTCCATCCACAACATTTTTACCACTTTAGCATTAAGATCCCCAACCACAATTACTCTCTCACTTGGTTCAAAACTCCCCACACACTCACTCAACATTTCCCAAAATCTCTCTCTCTTCTACACTTCTCTCTTCTCCAGGTGCATAAACACTTACTATAACCTACTTTTCACATCCAACCTTTATTTTACTCCACATAATCCTTGAATTTATACATTTATATTCCTTCTTTACCTGCCATAACTGATTATTCAACATTATTGCCACTCCTTCTTTAGCTCTAACTCTATTTGAAACCCTGATCTAATCCCATTTATTTCTCCCCACTGAAACTCTCCTACCCCTTCAGCTTTGTCTCACTTAAAGCCAGGACATCCAGCTTCTTTTCATTCATAGCATCTACAATCATCTCTTTCTTATCATTCGCACAACATCCACGCACATTCAAACATCCCACTTTGACGATTTTCTTCTTCTTCTTTTTAGTAAGCTATACAGGAAAAGGGGTTACTAGCCCATTGTTCCCGGCATTTTAGTTGACTTTTACAACACGCATGGCTTACGGAGGAAAGATTCTTATATATATATATATATATATATATATATATATATATATATATATATATATATATATATATATATATATATATATATATATATACATGTACGAGTTTATGCTTGTATTAATATAAGCTGGTAAAGAAATGAATGGATAAAGTTCCTGTCAAATAGGTAGCAATGGAAAGGGTTAAAAACATATAAGGAGGCTACTGGTTGCTCTCCAACTGAGCAAATGCTGCTCCAATTGAATCGTACCTCAAAAACCACGAAATCCCTTAATTACGATCCATTCAAACTTTTCCCTTCTACACATCCCCAGAGGGAATTCCCCTCTCGGTCCTCTTCTTGTCTGGATGCCCTGAATGAAGGTCTGGAGGTTCAGAATTCAGGGTTCAAAATAACTGAACTTCTGGTTTGAGGTACTGGATTATTTTAATTTTCGTTAGTGTGTTTTCATTTTGTATTTACTTGTAAATTTCACATTTGTTGGGTCTGTATTTTTGACTCGTGATTGAGAAAAAAATTCTTCTAATACTACCACTATTTCTAGTGCTGCTACTTCTACTAGTGTTTCTAATACTACCACTATTTCTAGTGCTGCTACTTCTACTAGTGTTTCTAATACTACCACTATTGCTACTGCTATTACTCTGAATGCTTCTTATACTAAAAACAACTGCTATTGGTACTAGTAGTAGTATTTCTTCTACAACTACTCTTTCACTACTATTGCTACTACTACTAAAGCTGTTGCTACTTCTACTACTGTTAATACTACTATTACTTCTACTGCTAATTATAGACCTGTTATAATATCATCTTGTTTACTGAAATAATTTGATATATCATCTTGTTTACTGAAATAATATGTTATAATAGCATCTTGTTTACTGATGTAATTTGTTATAATATCATCTTTACTGAAATAATTTGATATATCATCTTCTTTACTGAAATAATTTGATATATCATCTTGTTTACTGATGTAATTGGATATAATATAATCTTGTTTACTGATATAATTTGTTATAATATCATCTTGTTTACTGATATAATTTGATATATCATCTTGTTTACTGATGTAATTGGATATAATATCATCTTGTTTACTAATATAATTTGTTATAATATTATCTTGTTTACTGAAATAATTTGATGAAGGGAGGAAGGGCATTGGCTGGTTTCCTGGACCTGTCTAAGGTATTTGATATAGTGAACCACATTATTCTTATGGTCAGAGAAATTCCTCCTGATATTGTATATTTTATTGTGTATTATTTAAAAGAGGAGGAGGCAAGAACTGTGTAATGAAAACTAGAATAAGGTTACTGCAAAGTCATGAGCGAAGAAGAGGTTTAGTTATACATTTAGCAATTAGTTGCATAATGATGCGCATTTATGTAATAGGCTTTTTTAAAGATTATGTAGCCTTTTTTCAAGCTAAGTATTTTAAATATTTGGTCATTAGGAATTCTGTATTTTTAAATTCTCACACACTTGTAAAACATTGCTATGATGTTTCATGTATTACCCAGCTCTTCATTGATACATATTGTAAAGTTTTTGTAAATGATTTTGGATGTAATTGAATATAGAATAAGTTGGCTATAAAATTTACTAACTATAAAATTTAATTATTTATATGTGAGCAGATTGGAAATGAATTCTGCAATAGTATTTTATTTTGCTTGGGTGTATGTAAAGTACTTTGTGTATTGACACTTTACTGCGTATTATGAAATACTACTACTTCTACTACTACTACTACAGCAACTACTACTTCTACTACTACTACTACAGCAACTACTACTTCTACTACTACTACTACAACAACTACTACTACTACTGCAGCTGCTACTGCTAAATCTTAACAAATATATGTCGTGAACATGAGGTATTTTATTCTGATGAAGGACGGGTGTAAATGTTGCAGTTTTATAACTGTAGTGTAAGCATGCCTCTGGCAAGACAGTGATGGAGTGAATGATGGTGAAAGTTTTTCTTTTTTGGGCCACCCTGCCTTGGTGGGAGACGGGCTTTGTGTTAATAAAATAAGAATAGTACGTGTATAATATTTCCCCTGGACTCAGTCACTTCATGGAAGTTTTACCAGTTTTGTTATGCAAGTATTTCTACGAGGGTACACACTTAATACTCATTATAAGGTTGTAACCCGCCTGAGTGGGTAACGGCAGGGCGGGTAACAGGTGTTTGTCCTGAGTGGGTAACGGCAGGGCGGGTAACAGGTGTTTGTCCTGAGTGGGTAACGGCATGGCGGGTAACAGGTGTTTGTCCTGAGTGGGTAACGGCAGGGCGGGTAACAGGTGTTTTTCCTGAGTGGGTAACGGCAGGGCGGGTAACAGGTGTTTTTTTCTGAGTGGGTAACGGCAGGGTGGGTAACAGGTGTTTTTCCTGAGTGGGTAACGGCAGGGCGGGTAACAGGTGTTTTTTTCCTGAGTGGGTAACGGCAGGGTGGGTAACAGGTGTTTTTCCTGAGTGGGTAACGGCAGGGCGGGTAACAGGTGTTTTTTCCTGAGTGGGTAACGGCAGGGTGGGTAACAGGTGTTTTTACTGAGTGGGTAACAGCAGGGCGGGTAACAGGTGTTTTTTCCTGAGTGGGTAACGGCAGGGTGGGTAACAGGTGTTTTTCCTGAGTGGGTAACGGCATAGCGGGTAACAGGTGTTTGTCCTGAGTGGGTAACGGCAGGGCGGGTAACAGGTGTTTGTCCTGAGTGGGTAACGGCAGGGCGGGTAACAGGTGTTTTTCCTGAGTGGGTAACGGCAGGGCGGGTAACAGGTGTTTTTTCTGAGTGGGTAACGGCAGGGCGGGTAACAGGTGTTTTTTTCCTGAGTGGGTAACGGCAAGGTGGGTAACAGGTGTTTTTCCTGAGTGGGTAACGGCAGGGCGGGTAACAGGTGTTTTTTCCTGAGTGGGTAACGGCAGGGTGGGTAACAGGTGTTTTTCCTGAGTGGGTAACGGCAGGGCGGGTAACAGGTGTTTTTTCCTGAGTGGGTAACGGCAGGGCGGGTAACAGGTGTTTTTCCTGAGTGGGTAACGGCAGGGCGGGTAACAGGTGTTTTTCCTGAGTGGGTAACGGCAGGGCGGGTAACAGATGTTTTTCCTGAGTGGGTAACGGCAGGGCGGGTAACAGGTGTTTTTCCTGAGTGGGTAACTGCAGGGCGGGTAACAGGTGTTTTTCCTGAGTGGGTAACGGCAGGGCGGGTAACAGATGTTTTTCCTGAGTGGGTAACTGCTGAGTGATCCCTGAGCGGCTTGCTTTTTCTGGGGTGTGTTTTTTCTTGAGCTTTTCCAGCTCCTGGATCAAGAGCATCCAGCTCCTGGATCAAGAGCATCCAGCTCCTGGATCAAGAGCATCCAGCTCCTGGATCAAGAGCATCCAGCTCCTGGATCAAGAGCATCCAGCTCCTGGATCAAGAGCATCCAGCCCCTGGATCAAGAGCATCCAGCTCCTGGGTCAAGAGCATCCAGCTCCTGGGTCAAGAGCATCTAGCTCCTGGGTCAAGAGCATCCAGCTCCTGGATCAAGAGTATCCAGCTCCTGGGTCAAGAGCATCCAGCTCCTGGGTCAAGAGCATCCAGCTCCTGGGTCAAGAGCATCCAGCTCCTGGATCAAGAGCATCCAGCTCCTGGATCAAGAGCATCCAGCTCCTGGATCAAGAGCATCCAGCTCCTGGATCAAGAGCATCCAGCTCCTGGATCAAGAGCATCCAGCTCCTGGATCAAGAGCATCCAGCCCCTGGATCAAGAGCATCCAGCTCCTGGGTCAAGAGCATCCAGCTCCTGGGTCAAGAGCATCCAGCTCCTGGGTCAAGAGCATCCAGCTCCTGGATCAAGAGTATCCAGCTCCTGGGTCAAGAGCATCCAGCTCCTGGGTCAAGAGCATCCAGCTCCTGGGTCAAGAGCATCCAGCTCCTGGGTCTAGAGCATCCAGCTCCTGGGTCAAGAACATCCAGCTCCTGGATCAAGAGCATCCAGCTCCTGGATCAAGAGCATCCAGCTCCTGGGTCAAGAGCATCCAGCTCCTGGGTCAAGAGCATCCAGCTCCTGGGTCAAGAGCATCCAGCTCCTGGGTCAAGAGCATCCAGCTCCTGGGTCAAGAGCATCCAGCTCCTGGGTCAAGAGCATCCAGCTCCTGGGTCAAGAGCATCCAGCTCCTGGGTCAAGAGCATCCAGCTCCTGGGTCTAGAGCATCCAGCTCCTGGGTCAAGAGCATCCAGCTCCTGGGTCTAGAGCATCCAGCTCCTGGGTCAAGAGCATCCAGCTCCTGGGTCTAGAGCATCCAGCTCCTGGGTCAAGAGCATCCAGCTCCTGGACAAAGACCAACCAAGCTACAATTCCTTCTTTTTCTCCTCACATCACCTAAGACCTTGCTCCAATTCCTTGGATCAAGAACATCCTCCTGCCCTACACTCCATCTCCAATTCTTTGGAACAAGTTCCCTCACCCCCTCACCCCCTCTTCATCATATATGCTCTTGCTCCTGAGTCAACCAAGCTCCAGCTCCTGGACCAAGACCAACTTAGCTCTAATCACTTTGATCAAGAACACCCTCAATTATCCCACCCAACATCCATCTCCTTGGTTCAAGCTCCTCTCACAATCTGCAATAACTATGAACCATCATCACCTGCTTCATTTCCTAGGATCGAGAGCATCCTCTCCTACATCCTACTCCAATTCCTTGTATAAATATCCCCCTAAATACCTTTACCACCGTATCCACACCCCACATACCCCCTCTCTCACCCCTGCTCCAGTACCTTGAATCAAGATCGCTCACTCTGTGTCGTAATACCTGAATGTGTAAACATGAGTCAATACCACCTTAGATTACACCAGGGGGGAACCTTGATTTACACCAGGGGGAACCTTGGTTTACACCAGGGGTGGGAACCTTAGTTTACACCAGGGGGAACCTTGGTTTTCACCAGGGGTGGAACCTTGGTTTACACCAGGGGTGGGAACCTTGGTTTATACCAGGGGAGAACCTTGGTTTACACCAGGGGGTGGGAACCTTGGTTTACATCAGGGGAGAACCTTGGTTTACACCAGGGGAGAACCTTGGTTTACACCAGGGGAACCATTTTTTACTCCAGGGGGAACCTTGGTTTTCACCAAGGGGGAACCTTGGTTTACACCAGGGGGTGGGAACCTTGGTTTACACCAGGGGGAACCTTGGTTTACACCATAGGAGAATCTTGGTTTACACCAGGGGAACCTTGTTTTACACCAGGGGGAACCTTGGTTTACACCAGGGGAGAACCTTGGTTTACAACATGGGTGGAAACCTTGGTTTAAACCAGGGGAACCTTGGTTTACACCAGTGGTGGAACCTTGGTTTACACCAGGGGTGGAAACCTTGGTTTACACCTGGGGTGGAACCTTGGTTTACACCTGGGGTGGGAACCTTGGTTTACACCAGGGGATCCTTAGTTTACACCACAGGGGAACCTCGGTTTACACCAGGGGGAACCTTGGTTTACACCAGGGATGGAACCTTGGTTTACACCAGGGGTGAGAACCTTGGTTTACACCAGTTGGGGAACCTTGGTTTACATCAGGGGTGGAACCTTACTTTACACCTGGGGTGAGAATATTTGTTTACACCAGGGGGAACCTTGGTTTACACCAGGGAGATCCTTGGTTTACACCAGGGGAACCTTGGTTTACACCAGGGGGAACCTTATTTTACACCAGGGGTGGGAACCTTGGTTTATGCCAGGGGGGAACCTTGGTTTACACCAGGGGGTAACCTTGGCTTGCACCAGGGGGGGAACCTTGGTTTACACCAGGGAGATCCTTGGTTTACAACAGGGGAACCTTGGTTTACGCCAGGGGTGGGAACCTTGGTTTATGCCAGGGGGGAACCTTGGTTTACACCAGGAGGTAACCTTGGCTTGCACCAGGGGGGAACCTTGGTTTACACCAGGGTGAACCTTGGTTTACACCAGATGGGGAACCTTGGTTTACACCAGATGGGGAACCTTGGTTTACACCAGGGGTGGGTAACCTTTGTTTTCACCAGGTGTGGGAACCTTGGTTTATTCAAAGGGGGAGAACTAATGAAAAACTATTTGTGTCGTCGTTAGTAGCAGGAATGAATGATAAGGCTTCGGAGGCTTTTTACTTTATTGAGAAATTGTGGGGTACACAGGAAGTGTGTTGTGCCCATCGCCCGGAGGGGCCATGCGCAGCGAGGGAGAGAGGAGTAGGCCCTGTTGACTCTAGGATGCCTGGATGAGAAGTGAGAAAGGAACATTGTGTGGCAGACTCATGTGCCCAGCCTATGCCACCAGAAGTCAGGCCTATGGCCCCATGAATTATAAATTCAACTGGGCAGAGAGCATAGGCTGTGTACATTCGCTCGGCCGCGCACAACCATGACTGGCTGAAAAAAACTCGGTCTCTCTCTCGCAGGAACAGGGCACAGAACACACTAAAAACATATATTTACATATACATATATGGTCATGGAAAAAAAACTTTCTACAAAGATGGAAGAAAAAAAAGGTGGTGTGCTTCGTGGTCTAAGGCAGTGAGCGTCGATGGGCATCACGGCACGCCTTCCTGTTCTGGATAGATACTGCAACACAGGAGACATCACTGCGGCTGAGCTGTGACGCAACAGGGTATGGTGTCCTCTGGAGTGGTGAAGTAGACATCGTAGTAGTCTCTGCAGGGTTCACTCAACCTGGGGCACAACCTGCTGGTGCCCTCGAGTGAGGCTTCGTGAGTACTCGGCAACTGGACAGGACTTCTTCACTCAAGCGACTCAGGAAGACATTTCTCGACTGGTACTGTCACTGGGGCTGTCACTGCTGGAGAGGGTGGAGTGAGTCGTGGCAAGGATGACTCGGGCAAAACATCTGGAAGTCGTAACAACATACACCGTACTGGAGTGAGCAGACTTGCAGTCAAAGTGACATCATCTTTGTGCAGGAGCTCACTGAAGCTGTGACACGAGGCTGACACAGTGCCTGCCGACAGGGCTAATGGCTAACTGCGGCTTGACGAGTGCCATTCTCTCGACAGTTGGAGTTATAGCAGGGCATTACGAGCGGCGAACATAAAAAGCTTTCTGTACACGGGGCTCAGATGCTCGTAACTGACGCCTGAACTGACTAATGTCAGCTGTCAAACGCGCGGGTCACACCGGGTGACAAGCAACACGAGGTGCTACACTGGTCTGGGCATAGAACTGTGGTCCACACACAGCTGTGCTCAAGACCACACAGGACACACGGAAAACTGCACACACCTACTGCACATGCGGTACAACATGGATTGAACTAGCAAATGACACTTTTCTGTGCAAAAATCGCCACTAAACCATACACACCATGTGAGAACACTGGCTGAGAGGAACTAACACTCGCCACTAAACCATACACAAACATGTGAGAACACTGGCTGAGAGGAACTAACACTCGCCACTAAACCATACACAAACATGTGAGAACACTGGCTGAGAGGAACTAACACTCGCCACTAAACCATACACAACATGTGAGAACACTGGCTGAGAGGAACTAACACTCGCCACTAAACCATACAACATGTGAGAACACTGGCTGAGAGGAACTAACATATGATATATTTATAATCTCTCAATCTTCTCGACAACAATGCAACAATTTTCTCACTGTGAAACTACAGCACTCGACGTGACATCATGTAATGTCAGGCGTGACGTCGTGAGGTTGTCATGGGGTGACATCACGAGGTGATGTCAGCAGACGTTGCGAGGTGACGTCAGCAGACGTCGCGAGGTGAAGTCAGGAGACATCACGAGGTGATGTCCTCCAGTGACGTCATGAGGGATGTCATGGGATGACATCGTGGGTGACGTCGTGAAGTCGGGCAGCATCGTGGGTGACGTCGGGAAGTCGGTCAGCATCGTGGGTGACGTCGTGAAGTCGGGAAGCATCGTGGGTGACGTCGTGAAGTCGGGCAGCATCGTGGGTGACGTCGTGAAGTCGGTCAGCATCGTGGGTGACGTCGTGAAATCGGGCAGAATCGTGGGTGACGTCGTGAAGTCGGGCAGCATCGTGGGTGACGTCGTGAAGTGGGCAGCATCGTGGGTGACGTCGTGAAGTCGGGCAGAATCGTGGGTGACGTCGTGAAGTCGGGCAGAATCGTGGGTGACGTCGTGAAGTCGGGCAGCATCGTGAGGGACGTCGTGAAGTTGGGCAGCATCGTGGGTGACGTCGTGAAGTCGGGCAGCATCGTGGGTGACGTCATAAGGTTGATGCTGGCAGCAGACCACACCATGTGGCTTGGGATCTGGCTTAGTAACCCACGTGGCGTGTAGATCCACGTGGCTTGTGGATCCACGTGGCTTCGTGTGACCTCGGGCTCTCAGATACTCAGTTCTGGCAAATTTACACTGAATTCACAGCAGAGAGGGAGTGAGATGGTGAGTGGAGAGAAGTGTGATGGTGGTGTGAGTGGCGAGCATGAGTGAGTGAGGCTAGAACTCCAGTCCACTTCCTCCTCCCCACCCACAAACTCGGGGAGAAACACTCACACTGGATGTAGAAATCACCACAAACTCACCTCTGACTTGCTGAATTGGATAAATTTAGATTTAGAAAGGACATAGGCAAGTACTGGTTTTCGAACAGAGTTGTAGATGCGTGGAACAATCTGAGTACTGTGATAGAGGCTAGACCTGGGTGGCTTAAAGAGATTGACAAAATATGAGTGGGAGGCTGGAGTTGATTGTGCTCAGTCGGAATAAATTCTTAGGTAGTGGTGGTTTTGATAAGGACCTCCTTTATGGGCCAGTAGGCCTTCTGCAGTGTTCCTCCATTCTTATGTTCTTATTCTTATTAGCAGTGCTGAGCTGAAAACAACAGCAGAACATACTGGTAACGTTGAACACGTGACTTGAGAACAGCGTGGGACGTTGGGGCGTGGAGTCGCAGAGACACCACTTAAATTTCTCTGGAGAAATTCGACAAATTTTGGCCTGGATCCTGCCTGTACTTGTGTCTGGATGATGAGACTTGCAGACACGACATCAGGATAACTCGTTGAGAGACGGATGCTTCTTGTATGGGGTGATGAAGTGAAGACAACTTCATTCCCCTTCCTTCCTCTCTCTCCCAAGACAAACACATCTGCTCTGAGGCACCACTGTCACCATTTATAATAAAAGGTTATTTGTGTCGTTGTTGGTAGCGGGAATGAATGATAAAGCTTCAGAGGCTTCTTATTTTATTGAGAGATCGTGGGGTACACAGGCAGTGTGTTTGTGCCCATGGCCCGGAGGGGCCATGCCCAGCGAGGGAAAGAGGAGTAGGCCCTGTTGACTCTAGGATGCCTGGACGAGAAGTGAGAAAGGGACATGGTGGAGCAGACTCAGGTGCCCAGCCTATGCCATCAGATGTCAGGCCTATGACCCTGCGAATTATAAATTTAACTGGGCAGACAGCATAGGCTGTCTACAGAACCTTAGCTTACACCAGGGGGAACCTTGGCTTACACCAGGTGGGAAACTTGGTTTACATCAGGAGGGGGAACCTTGGTTTACATCAGGGGGTGGGAACCTTGATTTACACCAGGGGTGGGGAACCTTGGTTTACACCAGGGAGTGGGAACCTTGGTTTACACCAGGGATGAGGAACCTTCGTTTACACCAGGGGTGGGAAACCTTGGTTTACATCAGGGGGTCGGAACCTTGGTTTATACCAAAGAAGAACCTTGATTTACACCAGGGGGGAACCTTGGTTTACACTAGGGGTGGGGAACCTTTTTTCTGCCAAGGGCCATTTGGATATTTATAACATCATTCGCGGGTCATACAAAATTATCATCATAAAAATTAGCCTCCTATATTTGGTCAAACATTTAATTAACTCAGGCCAAATGTGATGGCTGGAACTGCTTCTCTTTGGTGAGGCGTGTAATGTTAGCTGGTAATAATGATGGTGCTACTCGCAACAGCTTTTCCAGGTTTGCGTCGGTCAGTCTGGAGCGCAGATGGTGAGTTTTGAAAAGAACTGCTCGCAGCAGTAAGTTGTTCCGAACACAGATGCATATTTTAATGCATGTCTCCTGAAAGTGGGAAATTCATCATTTCTCATGTAACGTTTATAGAACTCAAGCAGTGGGAGGTTGTTGTACGTAGCTTTCAGCACATCATCGCTTTGCAGCTTAATGATTTCGAGTTGTAGGTTATCAGGCACATCAGCTGGTCCCACATTGAACGGTGTTGCAAAGATGTTCAACTTCATTTGTTTACTTTTCACGTCCTTGAATCTTTCATTGAATGCCTCAGTTAGTTTCGCACATTCACCAACATATTCAAGTGTCATAGTGACTTCTGTACTTCCAAAGTGGGGATATGCACCGTGTTATTCCTTCGAGTTACACTTTCCACAGCCTTAATTTACCTTCAAATAATTTCATGTTTAAAATCAGGGAGCTGAAAAGGTGGTTGGGGCCCTGCAGCTTGACGTTCAGTTCTGAGAGGTGGAAATAAATAGTATAAAATACCGACACAATGGAAATATAAACACATAAGCAGTATAATGTGATCCTTTATTAACAACGTTTCGCCCACACAGTGGACTTTATCAAGTCACAAACAGATCTACCTGGGTGAAAGGTACAAGAGTGTATATAGGATGGAGTCAGGTAGGAAATGCTGCGTCAGGTGGAGAATGCTGCATGTGACAGAGTCTAGAACCTTGGGTAGATTTAAAAAGATATTGGGCAAGTATAGAGTAGACCATTTGCAGTGTTCCTCCATTCTTATGTTCTTATGTGGGATAGCGATGAAGAAGTTTCTTGGCAAGGGGATCAGCTGTGTTGTAGAAGCCGTTGTTCTGGTTGAAGTTGTTGGATATACAAATAAGTGATGATTCCAGGATTCTTCGGTATTGAGTGTTGTCTTCTCTGGCGATAAGTCTTGCGTTTCTGTAGTTGATTAAATGGTTGTCTGAATTTCGGTGTTGAACACAGGCATTCCTTGGGTCGTCAGATCTGCCTGCGTACTGGTGTTCTGAAATACGTTTCTGGAGGTCTCTGGATGTTTCGCCCACGTATAATTTGCTGCAGTCATTACAAGTGGATGGTACCACTATGACCCCGCCTCCTCCTACTTCGTCTCACCTGACTACAGTATATAAGCCACTTCTACGGCCCTGTGCTGTACTTTCTACCGGGCGGTGAGCGCCTGCTGAGAGACCTCCTTGACCGTCAGCGAGGCGACTTCGCAGGAGGCCGTGTCCGACTATGGTTGTGGTCGGCTGCGGAAGTGACAAAGGAGCTCCTGCCCATGCCGCTCCTCGAGGACAAGGGATGCGACCGGCCAGTCGATGGGTACACCGTGCCACCGCCATGGGCACCAGAACCTGTCGTAATCCATCTTGCAAACCTGCCAGCCAGCAAGCGTCACTGTCCACAGCACGTGCTGCAGCGGTGGGCAGCTGCAAGCATTGCTGCAGCGGAGCATCCCGGGTGTGCAGTGTACTACACTGATGGATCAAGAGACCCCGCAGCATCCTACAGGCAGAACTCCACGCCATCCAGAGGGCCATCCAACATGCGCTCCTGGAACACCACCAACCTCCAGTCATCCACGTCGACTCCAGGGCGGCGATACAGGCCATCATGCATAGGGAGCCCAAGGATAACATCCGGCTCCTCACCGCCATCAGAAGAGACCTACATTCACTTGACGAGCAGGGCCGGCAAGCAACAATCAATTGGATACCAAGCCACATCGACCTTGCTGGGAATGATGCGGCGGATGGGGCGGCTAAGTCTGCCACACTTGCGGCCCAACCTGCGACTACAATTGCCATTAGCCGCAGGCAGGTGCACCTGGGGGCAGCTTCGGCAGCCAGACGCCCACTACCAGCAACGGGAGTATCTCGGAGCCGGCACTGGTATGACAGAGCGACACGTAGGGAGCCCCCACCAAATATGAGGAAACTGAACAGGGAGCTGCAAGTCAGCGTCCACCGCCTGCGCCTCGGCTACCCTACTGCAAAGCGCCTCATCGAACGCATGAGTGAGGAGCTTTGCCGCCACTGCGACCGGATGGTTCCAAAGCCTCTAGTTCACTACATGCTTGACTGTCCTGCGACGACGTCCATACGCCGCAGGCACTTCCCGATGGCACCTGGGGATCTGACCCTCGAGGACAAAGCAGCCCGGCTGGTTTACCTGGCCACCCATGACTTGGAGACACTGCTCCCAGTCCTTGCCACCCACCCGCCCCCTCGATGACGACGCCGGAGAAACCCGACGACGACCAAGACTACCCACTACAGCTATTCTTTCTCTCACTTCCTTCTTTCTTATCCCCCATCCTTCTTCTTCCTATGTAGATAGAACCACAGCCTGACGTACCAAGATCTGCTGATGAAGATGCGACGTCAGAAGACACTCCCCATCATGGGGAGCCACAGCAAGAAAGAAGAAGATGACCGACACCCTCTACCCAGGGGGCCAATGCCGGGTCACCATTTGGAGAAGACCCGGGCCGGATGTACCGGCGAACATACAACATCCTGTGCTGTACTTTCTACAAGATTGATGGACTGAACACATCGACTCCAGGCCGAGGGACTGATTACCTCAAACTCCTCCTCTCCTTACACCTTTCTGCTTTGTATTGGACTGATGAAGCCACTGTGTGGCGAAATGTTTCCCATATGTTGCATAAATGTGTTAAAGATGTTTGATGCCCGTCGTCTGCAGTCTCTAATGAAGTGACGAGGATAGTGAAGTTTCGAAAATACCTGTTCAATTAGAGAGCATTCTTCCTCAAGGAACTCACTGCTGCAGATTCTGAGTGCGCGCAGGAAAAAAACTATAATTACACCACACTTAGTTTTGGTGTCGTGGTGAGAGAAGAAGTGGAGAAGATCGTGTTGTATTAATATTGGTAGAATTACCGAAAATATGTTAAGTAAAAGGACACAAATGCAACTAATATGACAAAGAAGATCAAGGAAAGGAAGAGTGTTGTCGACTTCTTCTTCTAGTGTGAACTGGATTGATGGCTCGACCTGGTTGAGCTTGTGTTGGAGAGCTTGAACGTTGAAGCGTCTGGGAGTTATGATGAGAATGTCGTCAACATAACGGAGCCAGGTGACAGAAGAGGGAATAATAGTGGAAAATCGCTCGGCTTCCAGATGTACCATGTAGAGGTTCGCCAGGACGGCACTAAGTGGCGATCCCATGGGTAGTCCAAAAGTCTGTTGAAATAGGTGATTTTCAAAAGAGAAACATGTGAAGCCAACACACAATTCAACAAGGTCGATGAAATCGCTGGCTGGAAGAGGAAGATCAAGTGAGTCGTCAATTTTCCTGCGCAAGAGATCGATGACTTATGTAGTAGGTACTTTGGTGAATAGGGATGTTACATCAAGGCTGGAGAGTTTCTTGTTCCTGATGTTGATGTTGCGAATGCGATTGAGAAGGTCACCAGAGTGTTTGAGATGTGCTGGACTGATGGTGCCCAAGAGTTTAGAAAAGATGTTTAGCGAGAATTCCTGAGAGTTGGTGGGGAGAACTGCCTATTCCCGAGGATATGTGCTTGTGAGTTTTAAGAACATTAGAACATAAGAAAGGAGGAACACTGCAGCAGGGCTATTGGCCCATACTAGGCAGGTCCTTTACAATCCATCCCACTAACAGAATAGTTGCCCAACCTAATTTTCAATTCTACCCAAACAATAAGCTTTGATAATTCTATTTACTCATGTGCGAGTCCCACTCAAATCCAACCCCTCTCACTCATGTATTTATCCAACCTAAATTTGAAACTATCCAAGGTTTTAGCCTCAATAACCCTACTAGGCAGATTGTTCCACTCATCAACTACCCTATTTCCAAACCAATACTTTCCTATATAATTTCTAAATCTAAACTTGTCTAATTTGAATCCATTATTGCGTGTTCTCTCTTGGAGAGATATCCTGAAGATCTTATTTATATCCCATTTGTTAATACCCATTTTCCACTTATATACTTCAATCATGTCTTTAAGTACCCTGCAAAACAACTCGTCGGGTCCCGGGGACTTATTTTGCTTCAGTTTGTCTATCTGTTTGATAACCATGTCCCTCGTGACAGTAATATTAGTTAATTTGAATTCTTCAGGAACTGAATAAATGTTAATTTCTGGAATCTCATTTATGTCTTCCTGTGTAAAAACTGATAAAAAATAGTCATTAAATAGGGAACACATTTCCAGTTCGTTATCCGTCAGCTGTCCATTCCCAATTTTCAGAGGTCCTACTTTTTCCTTCACCTTCGTCCTATACACTTGAAAGAACCCTTTTAAGAACATAAGAAAGGAGGAACACTGCAGAAGGCCTGTTGGCCCATACTAGGCAGGTCCATCACAATCCATCCCACTAACAGAATTATTGCCCAACCTAATTTTCAATTCTACCCAATAAATAAGCTTTGCAGATTCTATTAACTCAAGTGCGAGTCCCACTCAAATCCAACCCCTCTCACTCATGTATTTATCCAACCTAAATTTGAAACTACCCAAGGTCCTAGCTTCAATGACCCTACTAGGCAGACTGTTCCACTCATCAACTACCCTATTTCCAAACCAATATTTTCCAATATCCTTTCTAAATCTAAACTTATCCAATTTGAATTCATTATTGCGGGTTCTCTCTTGGAGAGATATCCTCAAGACCTTATTTATATCCCCCTTATTAATACCCATCTTCCACTTATATACCTCGATCATGTCTCCCCTCATTCTTCGTCTTACAAGTAAATGTAATTTAAGGGTCTTCAATCTTTCTTCATACGGAAGATTTCTAATGCTATGAATTAACTTTGTCATTCGTCGCTGAATGTTTTCTAACGAATTTATATCCATTCTGTAAAATGGAGACCAGAACTGAGCTGCATAATCTAGGTGAGGCCTTACTAATGATGTATAAAGCTGTAATATAACCGCTGGACTTCTGTTGCTTACACTTCTTGATATAAATCCCAGTAATCTATTTGCTTTATTTCTTACGCTTAGGCATTGCTGACTTGGTTTGAGGTTGCTGCTTACCATAACCCCCAGATCCTTTTCGCATTCTGTACGGCTGAGTTCAACATTATTAAGCTGGTAGGTGCTAGGGTTATGAACATTCCCGAGCTTTAGAACTTTGCATTTATCTACATTGAACTGCATCTGCCATTTTTCTGACCAGGAATTGAGTTTGTCTAAATCCTCCTGAAGTTCCGTGACATCTACGTCTGAATCGATTATCCTACCTATCTTCGTGTCATCAGCGAATTTGCTCATATCACTAGTAATTCCCTCGTCAAGGTCATTTATATATATTATAAACAACAACGGGCCCAAAACCGATCCCTGTGGAACGCCACTTGTTACAGATCCCCACTCAGATTTAACCCCATTAATGCACACCCTCTGCTTCCTATTGGTGAGCCATGACTCGATCCATGAAAACACTTTTCCTCCAATGCCGTGAGCAGCCACTTTCTTTAACAGTCTCTGATGTGGTACTCTATCAAAAGCCTTACTAAAATCCAAATAAACAATATCGAATTCTTTATCATGATCAACTGCCTCAAAAGCCTTACTGAAAAAGTTAATAAATTAGTTAGGCAGGAACGGCCCCTGGTGAATCCATGTTGAGTATCATTAATCAAATTATGCCTATCGAGATGGCTTCTTATGTTATCAGCTATAATCGACTCTAATAATTTGCCTACAATTGAAGTTAGACTTATTGGGCGGTAATTTGATGGTAACGACTTGTCCCCTGCTTTAAAAATAGGAATTACATTAGCCATCTTCCACGTATCAGACACTACACCTGTTTGAAGAGATAGATTAAAAATGTTAGTTAAGGGTTCACAGAGTTCAATTTTGCATTCCTTAAGAACCCTTGAAAAAGCTCATCAGGGCCTGGCGATTTATTTTGCTTCAAACGGTCTATCTGTTTGATAACCATTTCGCTAGTGACTGTGATACTACATAATTTATCTTCTTCAGGCCCACTAAAATACCTAATTCTTGGGATATTATTAGTGTCTTCCTGAGTGAAAACCGAGAGAAAATAATTATTAAAAATATAGCACATTTCATTCTCTTTGTCAGTAAGATACCTATAATTATTTTTAAGGGGACCTATCTTATCTCTAACTTTTGTTCTATACACCTGGAAAAAACTTTTTGGGTTAGTTTTCGAATCCCTAGCAACTTTAATTTCGTAGTCCCGCTTAGCTTTTCTTATCCCCTTTTTAACGTCCCTCTTAATGTCAATATACTGATTCGTAAGATGACCCTCACCTCTTTTGATACGCCTATAAATTCCTTTCTTCTGCCCTAAAAGATATTTGAGCCTATTATTCATCCATTTTGGGTCATTTCTATTCGATCTAATTTCTTTATATGGGATAAATGTTCTTTGGGCAGCATGTATAGTGTTCAGAAAACTGTCATATTGATAGCTCTCTTCATTACCCCAGTCCACAGATGATAAGTGTTCTCTAAGTCCATTGTAATCTGCTAAGCGAAAATCTGGGACCGTTACTGAGTTATTCCTACTATGAAACTTCCATTCAATGCCAAAGGTAATTGATTTGTGGTCGCTTGCGCCGAGTTCCTCTGTAATTTCTAAATTATTAACAAGGGTTTCCTTGTTTGCCAGAACTAAGTCAAGCAGATTATTTCCCCTTGTAGGTTCTGTCACAAACTGCTTCAAAAAACAATCTTGAACTACTTCTAAGAAATCGTTAGATTCTAAATTCCCAGTCAGTCAAAAAATTCCAATCAATTTGACTAAAGTTGAAGTCACCCAGAATAACTACGTTATCATGCATTGTGGCCTTAACAATTTCCTCCCATAGTAGTCTCCCTTGGTCCCTATCTAAGTTTGGGGGACGGTATATCACACCTAAAATCAATTTTTCATGTCCCTCTGAAAATTCTATCCAGACAGACTCTGTATGTGTTAATTCAGACTTTATACCCATTTTTATACAACAATTTAAATGATCACGGACATAGAGTGCCACCCCACCCCCCTTCCCGATACTTCTGTCTACTTGGAACAATTTAAAACCCTGAATGTGACATTCGGCAGGCAAGTCCCGATTTTTCATATTAAACCATGTCTCAGTTATTGCAAAAACATCAATATTACCTGTACTTGCAACTACAGGATTAGTCTTTGGATTAGTCTTTGATTCATTAACAACTCTAATTTCATAGTCACGTTTAACTTTCTGTTAACCCATTTGGGATCGTTATTATTAGACATAATTTTTCTCTGGGGAATGTATATACTCTGAGCATGTTGTACATTATTAAAAAAAATCATAAACGCAGATCTCTTCGTTATCGTAAGTATGATCATGGTCAATAAGATCATTAGCTAGATTACCCCAATCGAGATTAGACAGATGTTCCCTAAGTCCATTAGGGAACTCGTTAACTCGTTGCTGCAGATTGTGAGTGCGAGCAGGAAAAAGCCTATAATTACACCACGCTTAGTTTTGGTGTCGTGGTGAGAGTAGAAGTGGAGAAGATCATGGAAAAATAAACACATAAGCAGTATAATGTGATCCTTTATTGACAACGTTTCGCCCACACAGAGGGCTTTATACACTCACAAACAGATCTGTTTGTGACTTGATAAAGCCCACAGTGTGGGCGAAACGTTGCCAATAAAGGCTCACATTATACTGCTTTTGTCTTTATATTTCCAGCTCTGAGCGGTACTTGGTAATGTCCACCATGAACTCTAGATCACACAGCCACTTGCAATCATTGAGTTCCCTGTCAGGTTTTTCCCTTCATCTCCGCGAACTGCTTGTCTTCATCCCTCAGTTCGTTAAACCTCATGAGCATGTTCCCGCGACTCAGCCACTGCACTTCACAGTGATCAACAACAACACCGTACTCACAGTGATCAACAACAACACCGTACTCACAGTGATCAACAACAACACCGTACTCACAGTGATCAACAACAACACCGTACTCACAGTGATCAACAACAACACCGTACTCACAGTGATCAACAACAACACCGTACTCACAGTGATAAACAACAACACCGTACTCACAGTGATAAACAACAACACCGTACTCACAGTGATAAACAACAATACCGTACTCACAGTGATCAACAACAACACCGTACTCACAGTGATCAACAACAACACCGTACTCACAGTGATAAACAACAACACCGTACTCACAGTGATAAACAACAACACCGTACTCACAGTGATAAACAACAACACCGTACTCACAGTGATCAACAACAACACCGTACTCACAGTGATAAACAACAACACCGTACTCACAGTGATAAACAACACCGTACTCACAGTCAAGATCATTCAGCAACTCCTTGAAGTGGCGGCTGAAGAAGACCGATCGGATTTTATGAAATACGGCACAACTACTCGCACGTAAAAAATATCATTATATTCTTCCTAAGGGCCCCAATTTTTATAAAATATATCACATAAAAGCTAAAAGGTATCTTCATAATTCTACATACTTACTTGGGTTTTAGGTTCCGTATTTTTTTCATTATACAGTGTAAATCGGTATGGGGAAGGGCTAATATAAATTTATGTTGCTATGAAAAAAGCTCCTAGATACATTGAATTTCGAGTCCCGCCTACGGTTGCCTTGGCAGGGCCAGACCAAATGATTTCGTTCCCCACCCCTGGTATACCTGGTGTGGTAAGTGCTACATTCTACACTCCTTTATCATCCTTTTTTCAATTGTTCACAGGGAAAGGTATTTACTCATCGACTTTTTTTTAATAACTTCTTAAAATAACACTTTTTTGCTGTCTCATAATGAATTACACTTACAATTATAGAGGTTCCGACTATCAGCTACTGATAGTCGTTCTTCCCTCACTGAATTTCTCTCCTCCTCCATTCTCTTTATATATATATATATATATATATATATATATATATATATATATATATATATATATATATATATATATATGTCGTGCCGATTAGGCAAAACTGGTCAATTAGCAAGAACTCATCTAAAATTAAGTCCTTTTTTAAATTTTCTCTTATACGTTTAAAGATATATTTTTTTCATTTATGTTAAAGTAAGAATTTATAATTTTGTACCAAGAGAAACTTTGAAAACCTACCTAACCTTATTACAACAAGCGCAATTTAATTTACCATAACCCAACTAAATATATTTTAGATACGTTAACATTAATTTAATAATAAACAAACACAATGAAATATTTTTTTTTCGTTATGTTCAGAATGATTTTGGCGAAATTATTGCATACACAAATTTTCACTTGTCTTATATGGCAAGGTGAGCGTTGCTATTTAAACCAAAATCGCAAGTTTTACCTAATCGCAGACATATAATATATATATATATATATATATATATATATATATATATATATATATATATATATATATATATATATATATATTTCGTGCCGATTAGGTAAAACTGGCCAATTAGCAAGAACTCATCTAAAATTAGGACATTTCTAAAATTTTTCTTATACGTTTAGAGATATATTTTTTCATTTATGTTAATGTAATAATTTATAATTTTGTACCAAGAGAAACTTTGAAAACCTACCTAACCTTATTACAACAAGCCAATTTAATTTAGCTACCAACTAATATATTTTAGATACGTTAACATTAATTTAATAATAAACAAACACAATGAAATATATATTTTCGTTATGTTCAGAATGATTTTATCGAAATATTGCATACACAAATTTTACTTGTCTTATAGCAAGTGAGCGTTGCTATTTAAGCCAAAATCGCAAGTTTTACCTAATCGGCACGACATATATATATATATATATATATAATATATATATATATATATATATATATATATATATATATATATATATATATATATATATATATATATATATATATATATATATATATATAAAGAGAATGGAGGAGGAGAGAATAAGCGATCTTGATGCCATGATGCCTGATCTCCTCACAAGGTGTCTTAGTATGCCAAGACTCATCTGAGGTGCGCCCCCACTTTGACAACCCAACACTTCTGAATATGACACACACCTGGAAATAAATGGTATAAAATACCGACACAATGGAAAAATAAACACATAAGCAGTATAATGTGATCCTTTATTGACAACGTTTCGCCCACGCAGTGGCTTATCTGTCTGTGACTCGATAAAGCCACTGCGTGGGCGAAACGTATCAATAAAGGATCACATTACTGCTTATGTGTTTATTTTTCCATGACACACACCTGAGATCAACCTTTAAGAAGGCACTGAATCTGTCACTAGAGGATCGGTATTGGGATCAGGCAACCTTCCCAGTGCAATTGGGAGGTATAGGGGTGCGCAATGCAACGCAGGTACCTTTACCTGCTTTTCTGTCTTCGTGTTTGGCTTCCAGTGGATTAGTCAAGAAGATTGTCCCCGAACGCTTGAGAGACGCAGTAGGAGCTCAAGACCCCAGGTTCACTGAAGCAGCCGTGCGGTGGGACACCCTTTCAGACTCCTCCAGTAGACCAGCTCCTCCCAAAGAGCACAAACACTCCCACTGGGACAAACCGATGATGGAAAAAATTGCCAACACAATGCTCACCAACGCTTCAGGAAAGGACAAAGCTCGTCTCCTAACGGTGAAGGCACCACACTCAGATTTCCTTCTAGCTGTTCCCAATTCCTCTCTGGGCACTCGACTCGACCCACAGGCCATTTGGATTGGTGTTGCTCTTCTCCTAGCCACCCCCATCCTCACCGAACATAGGTGTATTTGCGGCACGGCGGCGGCTGATCAATCCGGACTTCATGGTCTCGTGTGTCACACATCAGAAGGGAAGTATGCTAGACATGAGGAGGTCAATGACATCATAAAGAGAAGCTTCGCCACAGCCCGTTGCCCAGCTCAACGGGAACCCCAAGTGCAGAGGTCTGAGGGAAGTCAAAAGCGTCCTGATGGAGCCACTATGCTACCCAGGAAGGATGGTAAGCAGATTGCTTGGGACTACACCTGTGCCGCCACATTGAGAGACACCTACTTGCCATTCACGTAGCTGAAGGGGGTGGAGCTGCCAGCCACATGGAGACCCAGAAAACCCGCAAATATGAAGGCCTTCCCCCTTGCTATAACTTCATCCCAATAGGGTCGGAGACCTTTGGAGCATGGGGCAAGTGTGCTCTAAAGTTTCTCAAAGAGCTGGGTGAAAAACTCATGATAAATTAGACACATATGCAACACTTGGATATCTTTATTGAGGAAACGTTTCGCCACACAGTGGCTTCATCAGTCCTCAATAAAGATATTCAAGTGTTGCACATGTGTCTAATTTATCAACTTGTCGGTTCTCTGAACCATTTATCTACATCCTGAAAAACTCATCATAGAAACCAAAGACCACAGAGCGGCCATCTTCCTCTGTCAGAGACTCAGTGTTGCGTTCTTAGCACGCGGCCCACTGCCGGGGAGCTGGTCGAAGTATTCGAGATGTAGCTCTGAGTTATCTATTTTGTTTTACTTTCTATTGTATTTTTGTCAATGTATTTTGTCTTTATATATATATATATATATATATATATATATATATATATATATATATATATATATATATATATATATATATATATATATATATATATATATATATATATATATATATATATATAGTTATTTTATGTACAGAATATATCGCATAAGCCCCACCAATATGTAACATCCTTCTAATTTTGAATTCTTCTCTTCAGTTTTTCTATAAATTTGCGACATAGAGTTGAATACATCTCTGGTAGAATGGCAAAGCTATCCAGGAACATTAATTCATGTGTAGTCAAATTATGGTCATGCAATGAGCAATCCCTGATTCCTGAGTCTTTAATAATAATATATTAACGTACAATGTAAGATGCTTGTCTTTTGTATAACATTGTCTTAAGATGTATTTACATAATACCACTTTAGTGGTCGTAATAGTTAGCAGTGGCCATTAAAGTGGCTTATTAAAGTGTATTTATACAGCACCACTCATGTGGTATTTGAAGAATTTTGGTCACTTAGTGGAAAACCCTAAATTGTTTTTATTGTTCAGTTAAAGACATAGTGAATAAAACTCTCAATATTACTCACAATTTTATTATTCATTACCTGGTAAAACTCTTATTTCCTAAAACAAAAACAGAAAATGTACAAATTTTAAACATTTCGAAGGTAAGAAATTACAGAAGTTGACTTATGTGCTCAAGTCCTTGAATCAAGAACCCTTTTTACCTGACTCTCCCTACCGCATAAGACCTGCCACCCCTCACCCTTTATCTCAAACACTTGTCTTCCAACGTCCAGCAACAAAACTGAGTAAGTTCATTAACTCTTTGCCTGAGGACATCTCTCTCTCTCTCCCTCACACACACACACACACACCACACACACACACTCTTAGGGTTAATATCATACACTCAGTTTTTTCTTGAAGATAAGAAACTGGTTAATTAAAGGGATAAATGATGTTTCACAAAACTATGTAGTATAAAGATAAGAATCTGAGTTCATATATTCTCGTGGGTTATATATTTCTTGGATAAAATTCCTTCATTATCACTCAGTTGCCCCGGGAAATTCCCCTTCATTAAATCAATAGAAGTAATCCCTTGTCAAAGCAGGTAAGAAAGAGTGGAAATATCTCTGGAATTAACTCTCAAAAGTTAGCAATTGCATTGCAAGGTAATTTTACATAGTAAAACCACATGATATTTTTAATTTCTTCTCTTACTCCCACAATTTCCTTTATTTACATATTCTTTTTTCATTTCGGTAATCTTCATTTTCTCCAAGAAACTGACTAGACGTTTAACTTAAGCAACTGAATGAGGTAAGCAAAAGTAAACATAATCAAAGAGGTGACTTTACTTTTCAAGTGTTATCTTAAAAACACTGGTATGTTATCATGGAATTCTCTATGTTCCTACATTAAACACTAAATGTTCTACAAAAATGGAACGAAATTAAAATTCGTAATTTTTTATTCAGTAAATATTCTTTATTGCAATAAATCTTCACTGAAGATCCACAACATTCTTTTTTATTATTCAGTAAGTTTTTTTTTTTAATAAATCTTTATAGAAGATCCATGACATCCTTATTTTTCTTATTCAGTAAATGTTCTTTATTACAATATATTTTCTCAGAAAAAGCCATAAAGCTTACATCCTCTTTGTTCTGGGAGAGTTCTTGTGAAGTTCTCTGAGAGTTTTATGGAATAAACAGAAGAATTCAAAATGAGAAGAGTCTTACTTGTGGGGCTCATGCGATATATTTTTTGAATAAAATGAGAAATTATATAATAAAGGATATTATATCTAAGTGTTGCTATAATTTAATAAAAGATACTAAAAAGGAGAAAGTAACACGGTGTTGAGTGGGTGGAGCCTTAAATATAATAGGCCTATCCAGAGAGGGAGGAACGACTGTCAGTAGCTGATAGTCGGGACGTCTATGATAGTAAGTGTAGTTCACTATGAGGCAGCAATAATGTGTTATTTTAAGAAGTTATTAAAAAAGTCGATGAGTATATACTTTTCCCTGTAAACAATTGAAATAAGGACGATAATGGAGTGTGGAATGTGGCTCTTACCACACCAGGTAAACCAGTGGTGGTATTGCCTCATGTTGACACATTCAGGTATTATGTCATAGAGTGAGCGATCTTGATTCAAGGTGTTGGAGCAGGGGTGAGAGGGAGAAGGTATGTGGGTGGGTGTGGATAGGGTGGTGAAGGTACTGAGGAAGATATTGATGCAAGGAATTTGAGCAGGATGTAGGAGAGGATGCTCTCGATCCTAGGAAATGAAGCACAGATGGAGATGGTACATGGTTATAGCAGAGCGTGAGGGAATCTTGATCCAAGGATATGGAGCAGGGTCTTTGGTGGTGTGGGGGGAGGGAGAGGGTAGGGGAGGAGAAATGGAGTGGGATGGTAAAGGTTGTGAAAGGAGAGGGTGATCTTGTTCTAAGGAATTTGAGCTTGGTTGGTCTTGGTCCAGGAGCTAGATTCTCTTGATCCGGAAAAGCTTAGGAAAAAGCATACCCTAGAAAAAGCAAGTTTCTCAGGTATTACTCACTCAGCAGTTACCCACTCAGGACAAACACCTGTTACCCGCCCTGCCGTTACCCACTCAGGACAAACACCTGTTACCCGCCCTGCCGTTACCCACTCAGGACAAACACCTGTTACCCGCCCTGCCGTTACCCACTCAGGACAAACACCTGTTACCCGCCCTGCCGTTACCCACTCAGGACAAACACCTGTTACCCGCCCTGCCGTTACCCACTCAGGACAAACACCTGTTACCCGCCCTGCCGTTACCCACTCAGGCGGATTAAACCCCACTTAATTTATACTAAAGTACTTAATAATATCGACTTAGTTATTTAAATGTGCTTGCTATCACGAGCAGCAGCAGCAACAACAGCATCAGCAGCAACAGCAACAACAGCAACAGCAGCAACAGCAGCAACAGCAGCAGCAACATCAGCAGCAGCAACAGCAGCAGCAGCAGCAACAGCAGCAGCAACAACAGCAGCATCAACATCAACAACAACAGCAGCAGCAATAGCAACAGCAGCAGCAACAGCAACATCAGCAACAGCAACAGCAGCAGCAGCAGCAACAGCAACAGCAGCAGCAGCAGGAGCAGCAGCAGCAACAGCAGCAGCAGCAGCAACAGCAGCAGCAACAGCAACAGCATCAGCATTAGCAGCAACAGCAACAGCAGCAGCAGCAACAGCAGCAGCAGCAACAGCAACATCAACAACAGTAGCAGCAACAGCAACATCAACAACAGCAGCAGCAACAATAGCAGCAGCAGCAACAGCAACAGCAGCAGCAGCAACAACAGCAGCAGCATCAACAACAGCAGCAGCATCAACAGCAACAACAACAGCAGCAGCATGTGGTCCTTATGAAGGGAAAGGAAGATGACCTCTCAGTAGTTTTGTGACTAAATATTATGGGAGCATTTGAATTAATAGTTCAGAAAATCGATAGATTGATAAATGAGTCACTTGTGAAACATTTGGGAATCTATATTCAGAAAGCGTTTCACCAGCCAGTGACTTCTTCAGTCCAGTGCAGAGAGTGGTAGATGAGGAGATGTTTGGGGGAATCAGTCCCTCAGTCTGGAACTGTGTTCAATCCATCAGTTTTGATAAAAGTGCAGCATTTTCTGGGAAAGGGGCTTATATACTGCAGACAGATGGACAACAACATCTTGGAATCTTTGTAAATTAGACACATATGCAACACTTGAGTATCTTTATTGAGGAAACGTTTCGCCACACAGTGGCTTCATCAGTCCATACAAAGGAGAATTGATGTCTGACAAAACAACATCTTGGTATCTTAATACAGGGAATTCTTCGCTTGCCTAACCCTTGGGCACGACCTACTTCCACATACATATTGTCAAATGTGACACCTCCTACGACTGCTGCACCTCTCCTGCCTACGGTATATAAGCTACCTCTTCGCACATATGCTGTATTCTAATCAAGATTGATGGACTGACAACATCGACTCAAGGTTGAGGGGGACTGATTACCTCAAACTCCTCCTGTTCTTCACGATTCTCCTTTGTATGGACTGATGAAGCCACTGTGTGGCGAAACGTTTCCTCAATAAAGATACCCAAGTGTTGCATATGTGTCTAATTTGCCAACTCGTCGGTTCTCTGAACCATTCATCTACATCTTGGAATCTTGATGCAGGGAATCTAGGAGCTAGAGCCCATCCTTCTATGGTCCAAAAACTCCATATTAACCTTAAAAAGGTTGCTAGTAGTATCCATAAAGTGCCCATTAATATTTGTTTGTGTGGGAAAATCTGCAAATACAGTTAAAAAACTGGAATCGTTGGCATGAGCTCAGTTACTGATCATTGCAAACAATCATTATTATGGTCTATTGTTTTAAATTTTATAACTGCGGAAAAAAATATTTTTTTATCAACTCTGCACACTGACGTTTATTTTTAAGATAACTGTGTGATATTCACTCGCCAGAATTGGCGAGTTATTTCATTGCTTTTGTCTGCATCCACATGCATTCGTATACATACATACACATATATACATCACACAATACACACAAGGATACAGACACATGTATTGGCACATTTATGCAAATACATATGCACACATCAAGTATACATATGCTCATGTGTACAGGTCAGTGGTTACCTGTACTTAGCTCAGTGAAGACGTGTCTTGTGTGCTGTCTGTGAATCTGAAGATGTCCTCTCTTGAGCTACTCTACCAGCAGCTAAAGGAAGAACTTAGGGTGGCTAAACTTGAGATACAACGACTGACTGAGGAAAACAAGAGGATTCGTAGTAATCCTGGACAGTAGCTGGAATGCATGGGACAAAGTTAAGGATCAAGAGGACGGGTGGTGAGGTAGAAACAATGAAGATCCAGGAGACTGTTGTGGAAACATCGATGAATGTGAATCGACTACCAGGAACATCACGACGAACGACACCAAGGAAGGTAAGAACATTGTTCTTGTTGGGGATAATCAGATTAGGTACATGGATAGGGCCTTCTGCTTGAAAGATAGGAGTAGGAGACAGAGGGTTTGCTTTTCTGGGGCTGGGATGGAGGATATTGTTAGCGGTCTGGACGACATCATGAGAGACAATGGGAGCAATCCTATTATCTGTCTCAGTGCTGGAGGCAACGATGTTGGCAGACGTAGGAGTGAGGACCTGACTAGCAGGTTTAGGTCAGCAATAGACATAATTAGGAAGAAGTGTGGGAACCCTGTCATATGTGGTATTTTGCCAAGGAGAGGAGTTGGAAATGAATTTTTGTCCAGGGCAATTGGTGTCAATTGCTGGCTGGGCAAATACTGTAAGGAAAATACAGTAACATTCATTGACAACTGGGACCTCTTCTATGGCAGAAATGACATGTATGCCAGGGATGGGGTTCACTTATCTAGGTCTGGGGTGGGGACACTGGCAACTGCAGTGGAGGGAGCTGTTAGGGTTTTAAACTAGAAAAAAGTAGTGGTATTGATTATGGGGTGAAAACAGTGAAGTCCCAGTGTAGTAATGTTATGAATTCTAGGAGAACTAGTAATAGGCAGAATAAGGTGGATATTGGAAAACCTGTGGCACTAGGTGACAAGGACAGTAATAGGTATAGTGGAAAAACAGAAATGAGCAGGAAGGGTAAAGAGAAAGGAGGGTCTCTAAATATATATTACACCAATAGTCGTAGTGCTAGGTATAAGATGGACGAGTTGAGATTAGTTGCAAGTACAGGTAATATTGATGTTTTTGCAATAACTGAGACATGGTTTAATATGAAAAATCGGGACATGCCTGCTGAATGTCACATTCAGCAAGACATACCTGCAAGGTTGCAGGTATGTCTTGCTACTTCTACTTACACTTAGGTAACACTACACATACATGTACAAGCATATAGTATATACTAACCCCTCTGGGGTTTTCTTCTATTTTTCTTCTTAGTTCTTGTTCTTTTTTATTTCTGCTTATCTCCATGGGGAAGTGGAGCAGAATTCTTCCTCCGTAAGCTATGCGTGTCGTAAGAAGCGACTAAATGCGGGAGCAATGGGCTAGTAACCCCTTCTCCTGTATAAATTACTAAAAAGAAGATAAGGAAAAACTTCATAAAATTGGGATGTTTGAATGTGCGTGGATGTAGTGCGGATGATAAGAAAGAGATGATTGCTAATGTTATGAATGAAAAGAAGTTGGATGTCCTGGCCCTAAGCGAAACCAGGCTGAAGGGGTAGGCGAGTTTCAGTGGGGAGAAATAAATGGGATTATGTCAGGAATATCTGAGAGAGTTAGAGCTAAGGAAGGGGTAGCAATAATGTTGAAGGATCAGTTATGAAGAGAGAAGAGGGAACATAAATGTATAAATTCAAGGATTATGTGGATTAAAATAAGGGTTGGATGTGAAAAGTGGGTCATAATAAGTGTGTATGCACCTGGAGAAGAGAGGAGTGTAGAGGAGAAAGAGAGATTTTGGGAGATGTTAAGCGAGTGTGTAGGAACTTTTGAGCCAAGTGTGAGAGTAATTGTGGTAGGAGACCTAAATGCTAAAGTAGAAGCGTTTAGTGAGGGTGTGGTAGGTAAGTATGGGGTACCAGGTGTAAATGATAATGGGGAGCATTTGATTGAACTTTGTATAGAAAGGGGTTTCGTTATAGGTAACACATATTTTTCAGAAAAAGAGGATAAATAAGTATACAAGATATGATGTAGGGCGAAAGGACAGTAGTTTGTTGGACTACATATTGGTAGATAAAAAATTGTTGGGTAGACTTCATGATGTACATGTTTATAGAGGGGCCACAGATATATCAGATCACTTTTTAGTTGTAGCTACAGTGAGAGTAAAAGGTAGATGGGATACAAGGAGAATGGAAACAGCAAGTAAGAGAGAAGTGAAGATTTATAAACTAAAGGAGGAGGCGGTTAGGGTAAGATATAAACAACTGTTGGAGGACAGATGGGCAAGTGAGAGTATAATCAGTAGGGTAGAAGAGGTATGGGGTAAGTTTAAGAATATAGTGCAAGAGTGTTCAGCAGAAGTTTGTGGTTATAGTAAAGTGGGTGCGGGAGGGAAGAAGAGCGATTGGTGGAATGATGATGTAAGAGAGGTTTTTACAAAGTAGAGGTGATGCAAGGAGGGAGGAGTATATGGGGAGAAAAAGAGAGGTTAAGAGAGTGGTAAAGCAGTGTAAAAAGAGAGCAAATGAGAGGGTGGGTGAAATGTTTTCAACAAATTTTGTTGAAAATAAGAAAAAGTTTTGGAGTGAGATTAACAAGTTGAGAAAACCTAAGAATAGATTTGTCAATTAAAAATAAGAGAGGAGAGTTATTAAATGGAGAGGTAGAGGTATCGGGAAGATGGAGGGAATATTTTGAGGAATTGTTAAATGTTGATGAAGATAGGGAAGCTGTGATTTCGTGTATAGGGTAAGGAGGAATAACATCTTATAGGAGTGAGGAAGAACCAGTTGTGAGTGTGGGGGAAGTTCGTGAGGCAGTAAGTAGAATGAAAGGGGGTAAAGCAGCTGGGATTGATGGGATAAAGATAGAAATGTTAAAGGCAGGTGGGGATATAGTTTTAGAGTATTTAATGTTTTTATTTAATACATATATGAAAGAGGGTAAGGTACCTAGCAATTGGCAGAGAGCATGCATAATTTCTTTGTATAAAGGCAAAGTGGACAAAAGAGAGTGTAAAAATTATAGGGGAATAAGTATGTTGAGTATGCCTGGTAAAGTGTATAGTAGAGTTATTACTGAAAGAATTAAGAGTAAGACAGAGAGCAGGATAGCAGATGAACAAGGAGGCTTTAGGAAGGGTAGGGGGTGTGTAGACCAAGTGTTTGCAGTGAAAAATATAGGTGAACAATATTTATATAAGGGTAAAGAGGTGTTTGTGGCATTTATGGATTTGGAAAAGGCATATGATAGGGTGGATAGAGGGGCAATGAGGCAGATGTTGCAAATGTATGGAATAGGAGGTAGGTTATTGAAAATGGTGAAAAGTTTTTACGAGGTTAGAGTATGTAGGTGAGCGGGAGATTATTTCCCAGTAAAAGTAGGCCTTAGACATGGATGTGTGATGTCACAGTGGTTGTTTAATATATTTATAGATGGAGTTGTATGAGAAGTGAATGCTCGGGTGGTGGCAAGAGGTGTGGGGTTAAAAGATAAAGAATCTAACACAAAGTGGGAGTTGTCACAGTTGCTCTTTGCTGATGACACTGTGCTTTTGGGGGATTCTGAAGAGAAGTTGCAGAGGTTGGTGGATGAGTTTGGTAGGGTATGTAAAAGAAGGAAATTAAAAGTGAATATATTAAAGAGTAAGGTGATGAGGATAACAAAAAAAAATAGATAATGGAAGATTGGATATCAGATTGGACGGAGAGAGTATGGAGGAGGTGAATGTGTTCAGATATTTGGGAATGGATGTGTTAGCAGATGGGTATATGAAGGATGAGGTGAATCATACAATTAACGAGGGGAAAAAGGTGAGTGGTGCACTGAGGAGCTTGTGGAGACAGAGAACTTTATCCATGAAAGCAAAGAGGGGAATGTATGAGAGTATAGTTATACCACCACTCTTGTATGGGTGTGAGACATGGGTTGTGAATATTGCAACAAGGAGAAGGCTGGAGGCAGTGGAGATGTCGTGTCTGAGGGCAATATGTGGTGTGAATATAATGCAGAGAATCCGTAGTTTGGAGATTTGGAGAAGGTGTGGGATTACCAAAACTATTATCCAGAGAGCTGAGGAGTGGTTGTTGAGATGGTTTGGACATATAGAAAGGATGGAGCAAAATAGAATGACTTCTAGAGTGTATAAATCTGTAGTGTGCGAAGGGTTTGGACTTCCAGCAAGCGTGCATGAGCGTGTTAGATAGGAGCAAATGGAGACAGATTGTTTTTAGGATTTGACGTGCTGTTGGAGTATAGGCAAGGTAACATTTATGAAGGGTTTCAGGGAAACCGGCTGGCCGGACTTGATTCCTGGAGATGGGAAGTACAGTGCCGGCACTCTGAAGAAGGGGTGTTAATGTTGCAGTTTTATAGCTGTAGTGTAAGCACACCTCTGGAAAGACAGTGTTGGAGTGAATGATGATGAAAGTTTTTTTCTTTGTTGGGCCACCCTGCCTTGGTGGGAAACCGCCGATGTGTTAATAAAAAAATAGACAGAAGTATCGGGAAGGGGGGTGGGGTGGCACTCTATGTCCGTGATCATTTAAATTGTTGCATAAAAGTGGGTATAAAGTCTGAAATAATTCATACAGAGTCTGTCTGGATAGAATTTTCACAGGGGTGTGAAAAATTTATTTTAGGCGTGATATACCGTCCTCCAAACTTAGATAGGGAACAAGGGAGACTACTTTGGGAGGAAATTGACAGGGAATTAGAATCTAACGACTTTTTAGAAGTAGTACAGGATTGTTTTTTGAAGCAGTTTGTGACAGAACCTACAAGGGGAAATAATCTATCTAACTTGGTTCTGGCAAACAAGGAAACCCTTGTTATTAATTTAGGAATTACAGAGGAACTCGACACAAGCGACCTCAATTACCTTTAACATTGAATGGATGTATGATAGTAGGGATATTTCAGTAACAGTCCCAGATTTTCGCTTAGCAGATTACAATGGGCTTAAAGAACACTTATCATCTGTGGACTGGGGTAACGAAGAAAGCTATCAATATGACAGTTTTCTTAACACTATACAGGCTGCCCAAAGAACATTTATCCCATATAAAGAAATTAGATCAAGTAGAAATGACCCAAAATGGATGAATAATAGGCTCAAATATCTTTTAGGGCAGAAGAAAGAAATTTATAGGCACATAAAAAGAGGTGAGGGTCATGTTATGAATCTATATATTGACATTAAGAGGTATGTTAAAAAGGGGATAAAAAAAAAGCTAAATGTGACTATGAAATTAAAGTTGCTAGGGATTCAAAAACTAACCCCCCAAAAAATTACCAGGTTTATAGAACAAAAGTTAGAGATAAGATAGGTCCCCTTAAAAATAACTCTGGGCATCTTACTGCCAACGTGAATGATATGTGCTCTATTTTAAATATTTATTTTCTCTCGGTTTTCACACAGGAAGACATTAATAATGTCGCAGTAATTATTTTTTTAAGTGGCCCTGAAGAAGTTAAATTATGTAATATCACAGTCACTAGTGAAATTGTTATGAAACAAGTAGACCGACTGAAACGGATCCTGATGAACTTTTTGCGAGGGTTCTTAAGGAATGCAAAATGGAACTCTGTGAACCATTAACTAACATTTTTAATTTATATCTTCAAACAGGTGTAGTGTCTGATATGTAGAAGATGGCTAATGTAATTTCTTTTTTTAAAGCAGGGGACAAGTCACTACCGTCAAACTACCACCCAATAAGCCTGATCTTAATTGTAGGCAAATTACTAGAGTCAATTATAGCTCATATTATAAGAAGCCTTCTGGATAAACATAATTTGATTAATGATACTCAGCATGGATTCACGAGGGGCCGTTCCTGCCTAACTAATTTATTAACTTTCTTCGGTAAAGCTTTTGAGACTGTTAATCACGATAAAGAATTCGATATTGTTTATTTAGACTTTAGTAAGGCTTTTAATAGAGTACAGCACCAGAGACTGTTAAGGAAAGTGGCAGCTCATGGAATTGGGGAAAAAGTGCTGTCATTGATCTAGTCATGGCTCACCAATAGGAAGCAGAGAGTGTGCTTAAATGGGGTTGTTGTTGTTTTTAATATATATCAATGTCCTTGATGAGGGAATTACTAGTGATATGAGCAAATTCGCCGATGACACGAAGATAGGTAGGATAATTTATTCAAACGTAGATGTCAGGGAACTTCAGGAGGATTTAGACAAACTCAATTCTTGTTCAGAAAAGTGGCAGATACAGTTCAATGTAGATAAATGCTAGGTTCTGAAGCTCGAGAGTGTCCATAACCCAAGCACTTATAGGTTAAATATCGTAGTACTTAGCCATACAGATTTCGAAAAGGACTTGGGGGTTATGGTAAGCAGCAACCTTAAACCAAGACAGCAATGCCTAAGCGTACGTAATAAGGCAGACAGATTACTGGAATTTATATCAAGAAGTCCAGAGGTTATATTACAGCTTTATACATCATTAGTAAGGCCTCACCTAGATTACGCAGCTCAGTTCTGGTCTCCATATTACAGAATGGATATAAATTCGATAAAAAACATTCAGCGTAGAATGACTAAATTAATAAATAGCATTAGAAATCTTCCATATGAAGATAGATTGAAAACCCTTAAATTACATTCACTTGTAAGACGTAGAATGAGGGGAGACATGATCGAGGTATACAAGTGGAAAATGGGTATTAACAAAGGGGATATAAATAAGGTCTTGAGGATATCTCTCCAAGAGAGAACCCGCAATAATGGATTCAAGTTAGATAAGTTTAGATTTAAAAAGGATATAGGAAAGTATTGGTTTGGAAATAGGGAAGTTGATGAATGGAACAGTCTGCCTAGTAGGGTTATTGAAGCTGGGACCTTGGGTAGTTTCAAATTTAGGTTGGATAAACACATGAGTGAGAGTATTTGGATTTGAGTGGGACTTGCACATGAAGTAAATAGAATTATCAAAGCTTTTTTCTTGGGTACCATTGAAAATTAGGTTGAGCTAATATTCTGTTAGTGGGATGGGTTGTGAATGACCTGCCTAGTATGGGCCAACAGGCCTGCTGCAGTGTTCCTCCTTTCTTATGTTTTCCTACTGGCCCATGCTAGTCATGTCCAACTCACACCCACCCACACCCACTCATGTACTTATCTAACCCATATTTAAAGCTACGATGATGCTACTTGGGAGTTTGTTTTACTCACCCACAACTTTCCTATATCTTTTTTTCTAAATTTTAGCTTTTCCAACTCTCATCCTTTTCTGAGTCTTGTTTTCGTTAGATATTTTTAACACGTTATTTATATTCCTTTCTTTATGCCTTTCTTCCATTTATTCACCTCAATCATATGCTCCCTAACTCTATGCCTTTCCAGAGAGTGCAGATACTTGGCATCAACTTTGTCAACCGCCTTTACATGCTTTCCAGCGCATTTATGTCTCTTTAACATAATATAATATAGGCCATAGCAAAGCCATAAAGTGTTTCACTCGTAGGAGGCCCCGAGTTGGTACTCCCGTAGTTGCAACTGTCTTGTTTGTATATTATGTCTGTAGCAAACAATAACTCGGGGCATCCTACTCATAGGAGACTGCGAGTTATAGTATACTACAGACATAATATACAAATAAGATGGTTGCAACTACAAGAGTGCCAACTTGGGGCACCCTACATAAAGCAGAAGTATAAACTGAGGACTCCTATTATTTATACTTCTTGAGATGAAGCAAAAAATTATATTATCTTAATTGCAAAAAACTATACACTACTGTCTTGGCTTTAGAATACTGTTTTCAGAAGTACTAAATCATTTTTGCATTCACAGTAACTATTCAGTTTATATGTGCTGTGGTTGTTCTCTTTTCTCATTTCATTAGACTGCATTAGCCACTTCTATGACCGCTGCATCATTCTATCCCGATCTTCCTGTAGTGCTCTAGTATCCTCATCAGAATTAATCTGATGGCTTATTTTAATGTCATCGGCAAACTTGCTTATGTCGCTATTTTTTCCCTCATCTATGTCATTTGTGTATATTGTGAACAACAAAGGACTCAAAACTAACCCCGTGGAACACCACTTGTGACACGTCCCCACTCTTATATCTCCATATTTCTTCAAATTTTGTGCTGCTTATCTATTAACCAAGCCTCGATCTAGGAAAAACTTTCATCTCCTATTCCATGTGCCTCTACCTTCCTCTATTTAATTTAGTGAACTCTAGCAAAGGCCTTACGATTCTACTCCTGGCCTTGCTATTGGCAAGACACAATCGCTCTACACTCAAGAAGTCTTCCTACGATTCCCGCTGGGGAGGGGAATTTCTACCTCCTCCTTTTCACAATGCTGTCGCATCGTGTGAAAATCAAGCCAAAAGTGGAGTAATTAATGACTCCACTGAGCTGGCTTTAGGTGTCACAAAAAGACCTGCTTGCAGGTTAAATTCACGGCAATCCACTCGATGAAAAGACTCATTCATTGTCGTTTGCACTGACGACAATGAAGGATCAAAACTTATGGACGACTCTTCAATCAAGACCCTACAAACAGGACAATTCCTCGTCTCCATTCTTGAAGGCGAAACGTTCCATCTTTGTGAAAAGGCTTGAGAAGATCGTCACGTCTCTCTCAACTGAAACACTCGATTTCCTCTACTGACTCTCTTTGTTTGTTGACCAATTCTTTTGCTTTTATTAGTAACTATATGATGGACAATGTCTTAATTTTTTTGCCAATTATGTCCTTTGTGTTGTAATTTATTTATTTACCACATACACCTATTCCTCTATCTTCTATCAGTTTAAAGTCCTAGACAACTCAGCAAAGGCCTCTTCGAATGAGCTGGCTAACACTACCACTCCTGCCCCCAGAAAGATGTACTTCATCTCCTGCATACATGTCTTGTTTGTCATGGAAATTGTCCCAGTTGTCATGAATGGGATTGCAAGTTCCTTGCAGTACCTATAGCCAGCAATATACACCAATTGCCCTAGACATCCATTCATTGCCCACTCCTCTTCTAGGCAAAATGCAACTAGTAATCTGGACCCCTTCCTTAGACTTAATTTTATCTATAGCTGTCCTGTACTTATCTAGCAGCTCCAGTCTGGTGCCCTTCTCAATATCGTTTCCACCAGCACTGAGGCAGATAATGATCTAGTTTCCATTACCCGGCAAGATATTATTCAACCAAATGACTATGTCATCAATACCAGCTCATGGGAAACACACCCTCTGTCTCACATTCCTGACCGCTGAAGTACATTCGTCCTAGGGAACAGAGAAGCGATTTCGTAATAGTTTCCTTCAACACTTTGAACTCAGACTGTTTTTCTCCAATAGGTTACTTGTAATCAATTTCTAAGTCACTGGCCTAGCTGATCTCTCCCATATTAGGCCTTTTACTTGATGATCTTATCAGTTAGGCTGTTGGTGCCACGTGCACGTCGACCAAAGTAGTTCCAACAGCGTGGTTGACATACAATTATCTTAAGGAAATTTTCCTTCCTGAAGGCACCATTGACATATTAGGTTATGTTACAGTGTACTCATTGCTCGCCTGCTTATCAGTGGAGGGTATTGTACACCATCTTACGAGCTTTCTCTCGTAGGAATCAACTTTAGAGTGAAGAATTTGAACCAATGCACTCAGAGTCTTCAAAGTGATATTTACAATGTATTTCTCGCCTATATTCCAGGAAGTACAAATGGCAAGAATTCAGGTGTTCCAAATAAATTAGATTCATTCTTCAGATCTAGGATTTTGTTTGCCTTAAAAAAGTTTGTTAGTGTAGATCAATATTCCAGTATAAAATATACAAATAACTTATAAAATAACATCACTAGCTTGGCATCTCCTGTTTGGAAAGTTCTACTGTTCCACCTGATAATTTTCCTTGCAGCTGTGTTAGTAATATTGTAATGATTAAAAGTGAAATCTTTTAACATTATTGCTCCTAAATCTCTCACATTCCACTTCCGTTATGTTGAGTGGTTTGAGTTGACATTATTATATTATTTCCAGCGCACACTAACTAAAATTTGTCTTCGTTCAACATCACATTTGGATTTTCCGTTACAAAGGATAATTATTAAATATAGTGAAAGTATTATATATCTTTTTGTGAACTATATGGTATGTAAATTTTTAACATAGTTTAGACAAAAAAGATTTGACTTGCAATAATAATGATTTTTTTTTTTTTTCATCTGCCAACGTTTGGCGTTTTATTATTAATAGTCGAAAAGGCACAAACATTTAATGTAATATTGCAACAGAACTACGAGGTAGATACCAGGTGACTGGCGGTAACACCCCGGTTGATACCAGGTGACTGGCGGTAACACCCCGGTTGATACCAGGTGACTGGCGGTAACACCCCGGTTGATACCAGGTGACTGACGGTAACACCCCGGTTGATACCAGGTGACTGGCGGTAACACCCCGGTTGATACCAGGTGACTGGCGGTAACACCCCGGTTGATACCAGGTTACTGGCGGTAACACTTCGGTTGATACCAGGTGACTGGCGGTAACACCCCGGTTGATACCAGGTGACTGGCGGTAACACCCCGGTTGATACCAGGTGACTGGCGGTAACACCTCGGTTGATACCAGGTGACTGGCGGTAACACCTCGGTTGATACCAGGTGACTGGCGGTAACACCCCGGTTGATACCAGGTGACTGGCAGTAACACCCCGGTTGATACCAGGTGACTGACGGTAACACCCCGGTTGATACCAGGTGACTGACGGTAACACCCCGGTTGATACCAGGTGACTGGCGGTATAACACCCCGGTTGATACCAGGTGACTGGCGGTAACACCCCGGTTGATACAATTTGTGCAGATTGAAGTGTGAGGAATGTTCACAATATTTCGAAACCTGAGTTAGAGGTGGATATTGAGCACAAATTAGGTTAGGGTGTAGGCTACCGACCGGTTTCTCTGGGAGAAATGGTTTGAATTGTTATGTTGATGGTGAGGTACGGCTGGTCCCTGCAGAGAACGCTGCCTATCAACAATGTTGAAGTCTGATTGAGTTTCAGATAGTTACATTTGTGGTCAGTCTGTCTTTTGTTCGATTTCTCGCACTCTCGCAGGAGAAGAATGTGAGTAAATACTATACACACACACGCACACTCCTGGCCCCTGGCGGGGCCAGTAGCTATGACTCGACCCCTACAACCACAATTAGGTGAGTACACACATACACACACACACACACACACACACAAAAAAAAAAAAAAAAAAACGTACCTCTGAGCTATGAATATTACAATAATATTTACCAGACAGTTCTTCTGTGATTTATCTCAGTCAGTAACACTGTGACACAACTGTCACACCACTGTGACACCACTGTGACACCACTGTGACACTACTGTGACACAACTGTCACAGTAGTCAATGTAGGTAGTTCAAATTAACATTTCAGGCCATCACCTTAAAAACAACAATGGAGGAGCACTGCGGTAGGTTCACCGGCACACTCCGTGGAGGTGACTCCAAAATTCATCCTCCGACACATATACATTTGTCCAATATGTGTATGAAGTTCAATATAAATTGTTCCTTTGACAAAAAAATTTTAACTTTAAAATTATGAACAATATTCTTGAAAATAACATTGTTAAGTTTATAGATACCAGAACTCAAATTTTAAATATATTGAGCATCATCTTTAATAAATGATTATTCCACAATATTTCGTTGAACTGAGGAATTGCATGGAAGTAGTTCATTGGCATTGGTGCAATCTACACAATGAATCCCTCACACGAATGAACAAAGCACTGGATTTTTATCCAGGCTTACAAATTTGTCCAAAACGAAAGTGATCACAAATTTTCCAAGGGATGGAGTATACGAAACCCGAAGAGAAATTTTAGTTATTTTTTTACATTTCCGTCATATTTAAAGAAAATTTTAACATTAAAATATTCAAGTCCTTGTGGGAGATAAGATAATTTTTTATTATATGGTAAAACCAACAAGTTGTCAAGGTTATACTCGGTGTTAGGCTTTGTCTTCCTGGAGTTTACAAGGAGGGTGTTCCGGGGGTCAACGAATCCACGGCCAGTCCTTGACCAAGCCTCCCGCTGGATCAGGGCCTGATCAACTAGGCTGTTACTGCTGGCCACACGTAGCCCAACGTACGAACCACAGCCCGGTTGATCGGCTACGGACTTTAAGTATCTGTCCAGATAATGTATCTCTCTCTCGCCTGCATTCCAGAGAGTACAGGTCAAAAGACTTCTAATGTTCCCAGTAGTAAAGATGCTTGACTGAACTTATACTTGTAGTAAAGATTCCCTATATATTCTCTAAATCTGCGATTTCACCTGCTTTGAATGAAGAGAACAAGCGATTTAAAAAGAATCATCACTGGCTTGGCATCCCTTGTTTTGAAATTTCTCATTATCCATGCTATCATTTTGTTTGCATATGTGATAATGACCCTTTTGAGATCTTTCAAGGTGGAATCCTCTGATATTTACACTTCCAAGGCCTTCACCCTACTTCTTCATTCTATTGTGGGGTTAGAGCTTGTAGTATACTCCGTTCTAGCTATTATTACCTCAAGTTTTCCATAACGGAGTAATTGAAATTTGTCCTCAATGAACATCATATTGTTTTCCTTCGCCCATTGGAAACCTTGATTTATATCCACTTGGAGATTTACAATGTCCTCAATAGATGACACTCTCATGCAGATTCTAGTATCGTCTGCCAAAGAAGACACGGTGCTATAGTTTATATATGTATGTCTGATATGGGAAAGAGGAACTGGATAGAGGCGAGTATTGTGCCTTGTGGAACAGAGCTTTTCACTGAGGCAGCCTCCGACTTCACTCTTTGTGTGCTATCAGTTAGACAGTTGAAGATCCATCTGCCCACTTTTCCAGTTATCGTTTAGCGCGCATTTTGTTCACTATCACGCCATGACCATACTTGTCGAAGGCTTTTGCAAAGTTTGTGTATTCTACGTCTGCATTTTGTTCTCCAGCTCATCCAAGACCATATCATAGTGGTCTAGTAGTTGTGAGAGGCAGGAACGACCTGCTCTAAACCCACATTGCCCTGGATTGTGCAGTTATTGGGAATCCAAGTGGTTGGCGATCATGTTTTATAGAACTCTTTCAAATATTTTTATAGTGGGACGTTAGAGCTATCGGTCTATAACTCTTTGCTATTGCTTTGGGCCCACTTTTATGGAGTGGGGATATATCAGTTGTTTTTAGCGACAGTGGATGAAACCGGTGTCTATGCTCCCTCTCTTTAGGCATGAGAATGGGGTTCATCGCAGTTCTTGATGAACACGGAGTTCCATGAGTCTGAGCCTGGGTGTAAGTGCATGGGCATGTTGCCAATGGCTTTTCCAGAGTCCAGTGGAGTTTGGGTTGTCAGAAATTTGCTATACATTGACAGGATTTTGAGGCTCATCCTTGAAGAATTCATTTCGATTTTCGATCTTTAGTTTGATTAATAGCTTGCTAAACAAAGACTCTGAGACTTCAGAATCTCACTCATTTCTTTGCTTTTATCTGTGTACGTCCCATCTTGCTTAAGTAAGGGCTCGATACTGGATGTGGTTTTTCACTTGTTTTTGACATGTGAAAATAAATATTTTGGAATTCTTTTAATTTCCATGATTGCTTGTAGCTCCTTCTGTCTCTCCCGGATCCTGTATGAATCATTGAACTTAAGTTCAGTATTTCCTCCTTCCCTATTCAGTGTTTCCTTCCGTATCTCAGATAATCTACTCCTTTTGAGAAGCTCGTCTTCTGTAGGAAGCTTCTCTCTTCCCAGTGTACTTCTTATCTTCTATTTTCTTAGGAAAATATTCCTTGACCACACCACAGCTGCCATAGAGTTGATCCTTACAAGAAACTTATCTTTTTAGTATGTTTAATTTAGGACATAATTTATTTGATCCCAGTTGATGTTATTGTTGATGAAGTTGAATTTGGTGAAGCCACCCTCATAATTGTATCCATTTTATTATAACCTGAATTTGCTGGGTTTTTTTTATATTGTTATATTTCTTACCAGGACATCATTATTCTTGAAAATAAGGTCAAGTGTGTTTTCCAGTCTTGTTGGCTCCACTATGTGTTGGCCTAGGATGCATTTGTTGCAGAGATTCAACACCTCATGTGAGTGTGACTTTTCAACTGAGCCGCCTCAAGGGATGATCTCTTCTATAACATTATTTGCTACAATCTTCCATTTTATACCTCTTAAGGGAAATGACCAAGCGGCAAGATATTTGGAGCTGTGGTTCCCTGAACTGTTGGGAAGCTGCATCTGGTGGCTTGTATGCAACCACGATATGACTAGGTTTTGGTTCTCAATCTTTATTACTAAAACTTCAACTACATCATTTCCGGTGTTCAGAAGCTCTTTACAGATGAGAGGCTCTTTGACATACAGGTTAATACCCCCTTGATGTCTGTTCTTTCTGTCGCATCAAAATAAGTTGTACCCTGTTATCCATGTTTCGTTGCCAGAGTGATCTTTTGCGTGAATCTCTGTGAAAGTCGCAAACATCCATTAGCAGTCCACTGATGAACAATGTTTAATTGTTGGTGGTTGGTAGAATGTTTATTTTAGCTTTATGAAATGCTTTATCAATGAACATTGGTGGATACTGTAAGTCTGATGATATATATATATATATATATATATATATATATAAGTCAAAAAAGTGCAAAATAATGTCTTTTGGATATAATTACATCAAACACATCTACAAAATGTTTGACAACAAATTATCTGTATTACGAGAAGAAAAGCATCTTATAGCAGTATAAACAGAAACCTCAAATGTATGAAACAATGACCATTTTCGAGCAGTAAAGGCAACAGAATGCTTGGTGATAAAGTTAGAAATTTCAAATATAAAACACGAGAAACCACATTGATTCTCTATGATTTTAGACCACATCTTGAATACGTCAGTCACGTTGATCACATTATATGAAAGACGAAGAAAAACTGGAATGGGTGCGGAAAAGGGCGACTAAGCTCTTACCATCACTAAGAAATAAATATAAGAAGACTCAAAGCATTTAACCTTTTGTTTTTCTTAAGAAGCGCAGACGACGAGAAGGTCTTGTTCAGATCTTAAGCTCACTTAATAGTTTCGACACTCAAATACGAAGAACTATATGAAGTGCAGAATTAATCAACGATGGAACAAAATTAGTCTACAATGTGGTAAAACTTCGATGAAAGAGGTCCAACACAAATGTGTGTAAAGCGTTTTTAGCAAAACAAAATAATGATAGAATAGAGCTAACTACCAACTAAAGCTGTAATATGGAAGACAATACAGCCATAGAAGAATTAGCTACACAAGAACTTCGCAAAAACAGGATTCAACAAGAGACTACTGGGAAAACTAAAAACGGATTCCTGATGTGTTCAGCAAGTAGATCAGGACAAACAGTCAACAATTAGCTACCCGAAGTAATAATAATATTGTTTATAGAAGTGGAGGTAGCGGTGGTGGTCGTAGTAATCACAGCAGCAGTGTCGCTCCACCTACGCAACAGGATCCATGAATTGAACTAGTAAAAGCACTGTTACTAACAGCTCTGTGGCAGCAGTGAAGCAACATGAGCAGTGACAGAAGAAACAGTTGTAACAAGTAGCAGTTTGTAGCCCATGACTTCCATCCATTTCAATCTATCTTATAAATTGCTTGCTATTTTTCGATATAGTATGGTATATTTTTACCCTGTTTTCCAGCAATGGCGGCCTGAGGGGAGGGAGGGATGGGAGAGATAGTTTTATTACTCTTGCCTGAAACATAGAGAGAATAGATGCCTGAAACATAGAGAGAATATATGCCTGAAACATAGAGAGAATAGATGCCTGAAACATAGAGAGAATAGATGCCTGAAACATAGAGAGAATAGATGCCTGAAACATAGAGAGAATATATGCCTGAAACATAGAGAGAATAGATGCCTGAAACATAGAGAGAATATATGCCTGAAACATAGAGAGAATAGATGCCTGAAACATAGAGAGAATAGATGCCTGAAACATAGAGATAATAGATGCCTGAAACATAGAGAGAATATATGCCTGAAACATAGAGAGAATAGATGCCTGAAACATAGAGAGAATAGATGCCTGAAACATAGAGAGAATAGATGCCTGAAACATAGAGAGAGTAGATGCCTGAAACATAGAGAGAATATATGCCTGAAACATAGAGAGAATAGATGCCTGAAACATAGAAAGAATAGATGCCTGGAACATAGAGAGAATAGATGCCTGAAACATAGAGAGAATAGATGCCTGAAACATAGAGAGAATAGATGCCTGAAACATAGAGAGAATAGATGCCTGAAACATAGAGAGAATAGATGCCTGAAACATAGAGAAAATAGATGCCTGAACCAGAGAAAATAGATGCCTGAATCATAGAGAGAATATATGCCTGAAACATAGAGAGAATAGATGCCTGAAACAGAGAGAATAGATGCCTGAAACATAGAGAGAATAGATGCCTGAAACATAGAGAGAATAGATGCCTGAAACATAGAGAGAATAGATGCCTGAAACATAGAGAGAATATATGCCTGAAACATAGAGAGAATAGATGCCTGAAACATAGAGAGAATAGATGCCTGAAACATAGAGAGAATAGATGCCTGAAACATAGAGAAAATAGATGCCTGAAACATAGAGAAAATAGATGCCTGAATCATAGAGAGAATATATGCCTGAAACATAGAGAGAATAGATGCCTGAAACAGAGAGAATAGATGCCTGAAACATAGAGAGAATAGATGCCTGAATCATAGAGATAATAGATGCCTGAATCATAGAGAGAATATATGCCTGAAACATAGAGAGAATAGATGCCTGAAACATAGAGAGAATAGATGCCTGAAACATAGGGAGAATAGATGCCTGAAACATAGAGAGAATATATGCCTGACATAGAGAGAATAGATGCCTGAACATAGAGAAATAATGCCTGAACAAGAGAGAATAGATGCCTGAAACAGAGAGAATAGATGCCTGAACATAGAGAGAATATATGCCTGAAACATAGAGAGAATAGATGCTGAAACATAGAGAATAATGCCTGAAACATAGAGAGAATAGATGCCTGAAAGAAAGAATAGATGCCTGAAACATAGAGAGAATAGATGCCTGAAACATAGAGAATAGATGCCTGAAACATAGAGAGAATAGATGCCTGAAACATAGAGAGAATAATGCCTGAAACATAGAGAGAATAGATGCTGAAACATAGAGAGAATAATGCCTGAAACATAGAGAAATAGATGCCTGAACATAGAAAGAATAGATGCCTGAAACATAGAGAATAGATGCCTGAACATAAGAGAATAGATGCCTGAACATAGAGAGAATAATGCCTGAAACATAGAGAGAATAGATGCCTGAAACAGAAGAATAGATGCCTGAAACATAGAGAGAATAGATGCCTGAAACATAGAGAGAATAGATGCCTGAAACATAGAGAGAATAGATGCCTGAAACATAGAGAATGATGCTGAAACATAGAGAGAATAGATGCCTGAAACATAGAGAATAGATGCCTGAAACATAGAGAGAATAGATCCCGAAACATAGAAAATAGATGCCGAAACATAGAGAAAATAGATGCCTGAATCATAGAGAGAATATATGCCTGAAACATAGAGAGAATAGATGCCTGAAACAGAAAAAAAAAAAAAAAAAAAAAAAAAAAAAAAAAAAAAGATGCCTGAAACATAGAGAATAGATGCCTGAACAAGAAATAGATGCCAACATAGAGAAATAGATGCCTGAACATAGAGAGAATAATGCCTGAAACATAGAGAGAATAGATGCTGAAAAGAGAGAATAGATGCCGAAACATAGAGAGAATAGATGCCTGAATCATAGAGATAATAGATGCCTGAACATAGAGAATATATGCCTGAAACATAGAGAGAATAGATGCCTGAAACATAGAAGAATAGATGCCTGAAACATAGGGAGAATAGATGCCTGAAACATAGAGAGAATAGATGCCTGAACATAGAGAGAATAGATGCCTGAACATAGAGAAATAATGCCTGAAACATGAGAGAATAGATGCCTGAAACATAGAAGAATAGATGCCTGAAACATAGAGAGAATAGATGCCTGAAACATAGAGAATAGATGCCTGAACATAGAGAATATATGCCTGAAACATAGAGAATAGATGCCTGAAACATAGAGAGAATAGATGCCTGAAACATAGAGAGAAGTGCAACATAGAAGAATAATGCCTAACATAAGAGATGTCGAACATAGAGAATAGCCAAACATAGAGAAATGACATGAAGATAGGCCTGAACATAGAGAAAGTGCTGAAGAGAATAGTGCCGAATAGAGAGAATAATGCCTGACATAGAGAAAGATGCTAATAGAGAGAATAATGCCGAACAGAGAGAATAGATGCCTGAAACAGAAAGAATATGCAAACATAGAGAATAGATGTCAAGAGAAGATGCTGACATGAGAAAGTGCCTGAAACATAGAATATCCTGAACAGAGAAAAGATGCTGAAACATAGAATAATGTGAATAAGAGAATAATGACATAAGAGAATAGTGCCTGAATCATAGAGAGAATATATCTGAAACAGAGAATAGATGCCAAACATAGAGAATATATGCCGAACATAGAGAATAGTGCCTGAACATAGAGAATAGATCTGAACATAGAGAATAGATGCCTGAAAATAGAGAGAATAGTCCTGACATAGAGAATAGATGCCTGAATCATAAGAATAATGCCGAACAGAGGAATGATGCGCAGAGAGAATATGCCTGACATAGAGAAAAGTGCCGACAGAAGAATATGCCTGAACATGAGAAGTGCGACATAGAGAATGATGCTGACTGATATGCCGAACATAGAAGTTGCGAAACAGGATATGGAAACATGAATGTGCCGAAAAAGAATGTGCCGATAGAGAGAATAGATGCCTGAAAATAGAGAGAAAATGCTGAAACATAGAGAATAGTCAAACAAGAGAATAGATCCTGAAACATAAGAATAGATGCGAACAAGAAATAGTGCCGAAAAAATAGTCTAATGGAGAATAATGCCTGAACATGAAGATAGATGCTAACAGAGAATATCCTGAACATAGAGAATGTGCGAATAGAGAAAAGATGCACATAGGAATATGCTGAACATAGAGAATATGCGAAAGAGAATGTCTGACATGGAGATAGTGCCAATCTAAAGAGAGAATAGATGCCTGAAACATAGGAGAATAGATGCCTGAAACATAGAAGAATAGATGCCTGAAACATAGAGAGAATAGATGCCTGAACATAGAGAGAATAGATGCCTGAAACATAGAGATAATAGATGCCTGAACAAGAGAGAATAGATGCCTGAACATAGAGAGAATAGATGCCTGAATCATAGAGAAAATATATGCCTGAAACATAGAGAAATAGATGCCTGAAACATGAGAGAATATATGCCTGAAACATAGAGAGAATAGATGCCTGAACAGAAGAATAGATGCCTGAAACATAGAGAGAATAGATGCCTGAAACATAGAGAGAAATAGATGCCTGAACATAGAGAGAATAGATGCCTGAACATAGAGAGAATAATGCCTGAAACATAGAGAGAATAGATGCCTGAAACAGAGAAAATAGATGCCTGAAACATAGAGAGAATAGATGCCTGAACATAGAGAGAATAATGCCTGAAACATAGAGAGAATAATGCCTGAAAATAGAGAGAATAGATGCCTGAAACATAGAGAGAATAGATGCCTGAAACATAGAGAGAATAGATGCCTGAAACATAGAAGAATATATGCCTGAAACATAGAGAGAATAGATGCCTGAAACATAGAGAATAGATGCCTGAAACATAGAGAGAATAGATGCCTGAAACATAGAGAGAATAGATGCCTGAACATAGAGAGAATAATGCCTGAACATAGAGAGAATATATGCCTGAAACATAGAGAGAATAGATGCCTGAAACATAGAGAGAATAGATGCCTGAACATAGAAGAATAGATGCCTGAACATAGAAAGAATGATGCCTGAATCATAGAGAGAATAGATGCCTGAAACATAGAGAATAGATGCCTGAAACATAGAGAGAATAGATCCTGAAACATAGAGAGAATAGATGCCTGAACATAGAGAGAATAGATGCCTGAAACATAGAGAGAATAGATGCCTGAAACATAGAGAGAATAGATGCCTGAAACATAGAGAGAATAGATGCCTGAACATAAGAGAATAGATGCCTGAAACATAGAGATATAGATCCTGAACTAGAGAGAATAGATGCCTGAAACATAGAAGAATTATCCTGAAACATAGAGAGAATAGTGCTGAATCTAAAATAGATGCCTGAAACTGAGATAGATGCTCTATCATAGAGATAGATCCTGATCATGAGTAATCCTGAAACATAAAGAATAGATCTCTAAACTAGAAATATTCCTCTAGAGAATAATCCTGAACTAAATAGATCTCAAACATAAGAATATCTTCCTCTATATCTATAGACTGAAATTCTCAGATCATTCTAAACTTACAATATCACTGAAACAGTTATCTAATCCTCTCATCATTCTACTAAATCTCTCTCATATCCTCTCTCCCATCAAACTTCTCTCAATATCCTTCATCTTCTCCTCATAATCTCTCCTACTCATCTTCTCTCCTACATCCTCATTCATCACAATCTTTCTCCATCATCTAACTATTCTTCACTATAAACTTCTCAGCATCACTTCTCCCCACTCATCTTCCTTCCACTCATCTATCCTTCCACTCATCCTTCTTCTCCCTCTCCTTCCCCACTCATCTCCTCTCCTCACTATCCTTCCTCCCTCTCCTTCCTTCCCACTCTCCTTCCTTCCCTTCCTCTTCTCCCCACTCTCCTTCTCTCTCCTCCTCCCTTCCTCTCCACTCACCTTCCTCTCCCCTCATTTCTCCCTCTCCTTCTTCCCCTCATCCTTCTTCTTCTCTCTCCCTTCCTCTCCCTCATCCTCTTCTCCCTCATCCTTCTCTCTCCCCACTCATCTTCTCTCCTCTCCTCCTCTCCTCTCTTTCTTCTTCTTCTCCCTCTCTCCTTCCATCCTTCACTATCTTTTCATAAATCCTCTCCCTCCTCCTCCTCATTCCTTCTCAACTTCATTTCTCACCAAACTCATTTCACCATCACGAAAACAAAGTTTCCAGCATCACTCTCCCCACTCATCCTTCCTCTCCTCACTCATAATTCCTCTCCCCACTCATCCTTCCTCTCCCCACTCATCCTTCCTCTCCACACTCATCCTTCCTCTCCCCACTCATCCTTCCTCTCCACACTCATCCTTCCTCTCCCCACTCATCCTTCCTCTCCTCACTCATCCTTCTTCTCCCACTCATCCTTCCTCTCCCCACTCATCCTTCCTCTCCCCACTCATCCTTCCTCTCCCCACTCATCCTTCTTGTCCTCAATCATCCTTCCTCTCCCACTCATCCTTCTTCCCCCCACTCATCCTTCCTCTCCCAACTCATCCTTCCTCTCTCCACTCATCCTTCCTCTCCCCACTCATCCTTCCTCTCCCCACTCATCCTTCTTCTCCCCACTCATCCTTCTTCTCCTCACTCATCCTTCCTCTCCCCACTCATCCTTCTTTCCCCACTCATCCTTCCTCTCCCCACTCATCCTTCTTCTCCCCACTCATCCTTCCTCTCCCCACTCATCCTTCCTCTCCTCACTCATCCTTCTTCTCCCCACTCATCCTTCCTCTCCCCACTCATCCTTCCTCTCCCCACTCATCCTTCCTCTCCCCACTCATCCTTCTTATCCCCACTCATCCTTCTTCTCCTCACTCATCCTTCCTCTCCCCACTCATCCTTCCTCTCCCTACTCATCCTTCCTCTCCCCACTCATCCTTCGTCTCCCCACTCATCCTTCCTCTCCCTATTCATCCTTCCTCTCCTCACTCATCCTTCCTCTCCTCATTCATCCTTCTTCTCTCCACACATCCTTCCTCTCCCCACTCATCCTTTCTCTCCCCACTCATCCTTCCTCTCCTTACTCATCCTTCTTCTCCCCACTCATCCTTCTTCTCCCCACTCATCCCTCTCCTCACTCATCCTTCCTCTCCCCACTCATCCTTTCTCTCCCCACTCATCCTTCGTCTCCCCACTCATCCTTCTTCTCCCCACTCATCATTCTTCTCCTTACTCATCCTTCTCCTCACTCATCCTTCCTCTCCCCACTCATCCTTCCTCTCCCCACTCATTCTTCTTCTCTCACTCATCCTTCCTCTCCCCACTTGCCTTTACCCCTCTCCGTATCCTTACTTTTCCCCTCACCCTCCTGTCTTATTGTCCTTTCTATCTATCCTCCTATCACAATTTATCGTCCTCTCTCACTCAGTCTTCTTTCCACACTATTTTTGTGATTTTCCTCTCCACGTATATGGTTTCCCGCTTATCATTCTCTCCTTACTTCTCCCTTTTTATCCATCTCTTTCCACTTATCTTCCTCTCAGCAGTTATTCTCTGCTTCCTACTCACCCTCCTCTTCCCACCTGTGTTCTTCAATTTAGCTTCCCCACCATTAACCTTTTTATAACCTTCTCACCACAACACATCGTTGCTCAACATTATCATCCATCATCAAGCTCAAACCTCTTTTTTGTTCCCTCCTGCTTCCCTCTTTCCTTCTCTAATTACATTTTAGCCTTTCTCTCCTTCTCAGTGCATTTAGTCTCATATCCTCCCTAACTCATTTCTTTGCAAGAGTTGTTTTTTTCTTCAGTTTTCATCAGGTCTTATTTCCGTCCACACATCCTAAACGTAAACACTCGCCTCTGGCTGAGATGCTTCACCATTGTAAGTTTGATGCCTCTCTCTGTGACCATTCTTAAATTATAGCTTGTAAAATATGAAACCCTGATTCAAAAAATGGAGAATTGACACGAACACTTTCCAGAAAGTAAATAAACTTTTCTTGAAATATGACACATCAGCGCTGAAAGTTTGATGCCGATCGAGATTAATAATAATAATAATAATAATAATAATAATAATAATAATAATAATAATAATAATAATAATAATAATAATAATAATAATAATCATCTTTATGTCTACAAGTACATCAATGAGATACTACTATATAGAAAGCCACTTGTTATGCTGAGCATTTCGGGGAAATTAGGTCAGTTTTGTCCCAGGATGCGACCCACACCAGTCCACTAACACCCAGGTATCTATTTTATTTTATACTGATGCGTGAACATATAAAACCGGTGTAAGGAAACACGCCAAATCCATTCCTATTGCTGGGAATCGAACCCGGACCCTCACCGTGTGAAGTGAGAGTTTGTCACTAGCCCAGGGCCATCGTGCCATCGTGTGGGCAAACTTAAACGGACGTGCTACTTTTATGTATGAAATACGAAAAACTGGCACCTACACAGCCGACCACCAGTCTCAGCCCATCCTGTAAAACACTAGGATAGAAAGTTTGAAGCCGGTCAGATGTCACGTTTTAGAGTTCTTACACATATACATTTAAACGCATAATGAATTGCGGTAAAAATTATTTTGGTGTAGAATTATGAAGGAATGATATTCAAATTAACTTTACAGGTTGATGCCACAGTTTCTTAATGCACCAGCAAGGTAAGAATTACTCATTCAGTTAATCAGTTCCGCACTTACCTATGGACCTAATAGAAATTCTAACATTATTTTAAAGAAAGATTGAAGACCCTAAAATTACATTCACTTGTAAGACGTAGAATGAGGGGAGACATGATCGAGGTATACAAGTGGAAAATGGGTATTAACAAAGGGGATATAAATAAGGTCTTGAGGATATCTCTCCAAGAGAGAACCCGCAATAATGGATTCAAGTTAGATAAGTTTAGATTTAGAAAGGATATAGGAAAGTATTGGTTTGGAAATAGGGTAGTTGATGAGGGGAACAGTCTGCCTAGTAGGGTTATTGAAGTTAGGACCTTGGGTAGTTTCAAATTTAGGTTGGATAAATTCATGAGTGAGAGGGGTTGGATTTGAGTAGGACTCGCACATGAGTGAATGGAATTGTCAAAGCTTATTTCTTGGGTAGCATTGAAAATTGAAGAGTGAAATGTTTCATGTATTATCATGGGTGTTTTGTTGATGGCGATCTCTGCAGGTCCTGTGCCTCTGCAATATAGTAAACAAAAGCTATTAGGAATTTTGAGTGTATCAGGCTACAGATGCTAAACTTCTTCGGTGTTTAGATCCATTATTTCTAGGCTTCAATAAGGTATTGGTTTCCATCTAGTGGAACTCTCTGCATAGTTACATTTCAGCTCCTGGGTCTCGTTAGGAAATTAAGCTGCGGTTTAACATGCTCTGCTAGGACATACGTTGTGTATTTTATGATACAGGGATGACTCTTGATTAGCGTTATGACACAAACACATCCATGTATTCTATTATGAACTTATAATAAATATTATTATAGTTTCAATTTAACAGTACTTTTACAATTTATAACAGGTATTTTTCTCAAAAAATGTTTAGTGTGGAAATTTATAATTGTTTTTAAAAGATTCGGGAAAATTTCCTCAAGTATATATGAAAAAAGCGTTACGACAATTGAAAACACAAATTGCCAAATTATGTGACTGACTACAACTTTCCTGCTTCATGGACGAGCCTGAATTTGAAGTTGGAAGAGGAAGTTTCGGATCAAAGGCTTAGTCGCTGCTCAGGGTCTCCCTCCGTCACACACACACAAGCCTGCCCACTCAGGGCCTCCCTCCGTCACACACACACAAGCCTGCCCACTCAGGGCCTCCCTCCGTCACACACACACAAGCCTGCCCACTCACCCTCACATTAACGCGACCAAGTTTCAAGCTTGCTTACCTATATGTACTAGCTTGTTACACCGCCTACGCAGCCACCCACCAGCCTGAAAGCCACTTACCACGTTTACAGGAGCATACCCCAATTGAAAATTTGTCTGAAAGTGCACCAACACGCACCTCCATTCACCTTCCTGGTACATATCTCATTCGGTCACATGTCTGCTCAAAAGCCCACCCACAACCCCACAATCCGTTCAACTCATAGCTCCGCCCATTCAGCTAGAACATTCACTTCTTTCATAACTTCCCACACTCATTTACAATCCGTCTCACCCAAGCATATGTTAGCAGACCAGCAAGAGCCTTGCCAACCTGTAAATTCACCCAACTGTCCAAAAGCCGTCCAACAAACACAAAACTTCATAATGAGCGAACAAGCCAACCCAGCCGCTTAAAAGACTGCCAAGCCGCTACCACATTATTTATGTCAGTGGTTTTTCAACCTTTCAGTCATGGCACCAGCCTCAAGCCACATCTCTTATTCTCTGGCAACCCTAGTCAAATTTCTATTAGAATCGCTTCTACGAATACTTTTTATAATAATAATAATAATAATAATAATAATTATAATATAATAATAATAATAATAATAATAATAATAATAATAATAATAATAATAATAATAATAATAATAATAATAATAATAATAATAATAATAATAATAATAATAATAATAATAATAACATTTAAGTGCATAAACCACACATACGAAATATAACAAATGCAGTCCTATTAATGTAATACGAAAGCATTATAGATCACATTAAAACAAAATTATCTTATCTTCCGTAACTTTTTTAGTGAGATATTTGGGGTTATTGTGATTGGCAGATTCTTTTGATATTAGGTGGAATATTAGACAGCCGTTCTCTCATTTCTTCCTCGACTGATTGTAGACTTTCCCTCTTGTTGGGTTATGTTTGTGAGCACAGAAAATCCCAACTCACACAGGTGAGATGTGTGGACAACTGCATGCAAATTAGAGCTTGTTTCCCAACTTGAGGATATTCATTCTTAATCTCTATCCACAATTCGTCCAGAGGCACTTCCTTATGCTTTAATTTCAAGTTACCATCATTATGTATTTCAATTATTTCCTCTTCTTCTGTGAGACTGATCTTCACTGAGCTTGATACTGATACAGTAACTGGGTTTCTCAACCACTCATGTTCTTCCCTTCATCAGTTTAGGAAATATTATTCAGTGTTGCTTTGCATGATGGAATTTACCTTGTAGACTAAGTGTCATCTTTATCCAACACAAAATCTTTTTGCTGCTCAAGGATAAAAAAAAAAGAATCATCCTTGAGTTCATACACTCGTGACAACATTTTGCTTCTCTATAACCATCTTGCCTCCGGCTGCAGAAGATTCACATACTTGGCCCAAACCTCTTCATATAGTTTGCCAAAAAGTCTAGTACAACCTTTAATTTATTGTCGATTGTTTTTTCAAGCAGCACATCACGATGGAGAAAGCCATGTGTTGTTGTGACATCACTGTTTTCTTTCTTACAAATCCTTTCATTCAACCATCCATTGATTATTACGAACACAGGTGTAATGAAGTAGCCTGCACATCTGGTTGTAGCACAATAACCAAGAAACAAGGAATGAACAAAAGGCAGCAGAGACTAAATGCTTATATTTCCTTCACCAAATAGTAAGCAGTAGTATGTACAATATATACAGAGGATATGTACAGAAAGGCAAATTGAAAGCAAGAGCCACAATGAGAACCGCATTCGACCAGCATTGGAGGTACGTTTGTAATGTGCCGTGTGATAATGCCCAGTGTGCCGCGGCACCCCTGGGTACTATCAGTGACACACCAGTGTGCCGCGGCACCTTGGTTGAAAAATAATTTAATACACTTCTCTATCAACAAGCTCTCCACACACCTACTAACTCGCGCACTCCCACAAAAGGCCATACTGTGCAAAACATAATATGTAATATATTATTCATAATTATTTTTCTTTTTAATGGGTTTACACTATAAAGCAAATATCTAGTCTTCTTTATCTAACATAATTTTTTTTATGCATTTTTAAATTAATTATAATATATAAGATCTTCTTTTATGGACAGTTTAAGAAGGCAAAAGTTCCGACTATAAAATATTTCTTTTTTGTTCCCACCGTTTGAAATCACGGTGGAATATTAAATATAACAAACTTGAAATAATGGATGTCAACACACAGCAAGAGCGAAAAAAATACCAGCAAATTAAGACAATACAGACCACGATTTCAAGTGGAGGTGAAAGAATCACCAACATACTATACTGCTACACAACTGTAATACACTGAAAGAATCACCAACACACTATACTGCTACACAACTGTAATACACTGAAAGAATCACCAACACCCTATACTGCTACACAACTGTAATACACTGAAAGAATCACCAACACCCTATACTGCTACACAACTGTAACACACTGAAAGAATCACCAACACCCTATACTGCTACACAACTGTAATACACTGAAAGAATCACCAACACACTATACTGCTACACAACTGTAATACACTGAAAGAATCACCAACACCCTATACTGCTACACAACTGTAATACACTGAAAGAATCACCAACACCCTATACTGTTACACAATTGTAATACACTGAAAGAATCACCAACACCCTATACTGCTACACAACTGTAATACACTGAAAGAATCACCAACACCCTATACTGCTACACAACTGTAATACACTGAAAGAATCACCAACACCCTATACTGCTACACAACTGTAATACACTGAAAGAATCACCAACACACTATACTGCTACACAACTGTAATACACTGAAAGAATCTCCAACACACTATACTGCTACACAACTGTAATACACTGAAAGAATCACCAACACACTATACTGCTACACAACTGTAATACACTGAAAGAATCTCCAACACACTATACTGCTACACAACTGTAATACACTGAAAGAATCACCAACACCCTATACTGCTACACAACTGTAATACACTGAAAGAATCACCAACACCCTATACTGCTACACAACTGTAATACACTGAAAGAATCACCAACACCCTATACTGCTACACAACTGTAATACACTGAAAGAATCACCAACACCCTATACTGCTACACAACTGTAATACACTGAAAGAATCACCAACACCCTATACTGCTACACAACTGTAATACACTGAAAGAATCACCAACACCTATACTGCTACACAACTGTAATACACTGAAAGAATCACCAACACCCTATACTGTTACACAATTGTAATACACTGAAAGAATCACCAACACCCTATACTGCTACACAACTGTAATACACTGAAAGAATCACCAACACCCTATACTGCTACACAACTGTAATACACTGAAAGAATCACCAACACCCTATACTGCTACACAACTGTAATACACTGAAAGAATCACCAACACACTATACTGCTACACAACTGTAATACACTGAAAGAATCACCAACACACTATACTGCTACACAACTGTAATACACTGAAAGAATCACCAATACACTATACTGCTACACAACTGTAATACACTGAAAGAATCACCAACACCCTATACTGCTACACAACTGTAATACACACAAAGCAACTTTGAAAAAAAAGGATTACCAGAATTGTCACAATGAAAATGATTTTATTTTCAAAACAAGAGATATATAGGCCTCGAATGAAATTTAAAAATTTTGCAATAATTACAAATAGAAAAAGAGGAAGGTGCATAGAGACTGGCAGAGATGATGCATAGTTGCTTTGTATAAAGGCAAAGGGGAAAAAAGAGAGTGTAAGAAATATAGGGAAATAAGCTTGTTGAATATACCTGGTAAAATGTAAGGTAGAATTATTATTGAAGGAATTAGTAAGAGGTCGAGCAGGGTCACAGATGAACAGGGAGGCTTTAGGATGCGTAGGGGGAGTGTAGACCAAGTGTTTAGAGTGAAGCATATAAGTAAACAGTATTTAGATAAGGGTAAAGAGGTTTTTGTGGCATTTATGGATTTGGAAAAGGCGTATGATAGGGTGGAAGGGAAAGGGGGGAGGAAATGTGGCAGATGTTGCAAGTATATGGAATAGGTGGTAAGTTACTGAAAGCAATTAAGAGTTTTTACACGGAATTGAAAGATAAAGAATCTAACACAAACTGGAAATTGTCACAGTTGCTTTTTGTAATGAAACTGAACTTTTGGTAGATTCTGAAAGGAAGTTGCAGAGGTTGGTGGACGAATTTGGGAGAGTATGTAAAAGAAGAAAATTATAAGTGAACATAGGAAAGAGTAAGGTGATAAGGATAATAAAAAAAATAGGTAATGAAACATTGGATATCAGATTGGAGGGAGAGAGTATGGAGGAACTGTATGTGTTCAGATATTTGGAACAATGTCGTTCCAGATCATGGATCTAAACTCTTCTTCAAGCTGAGGGACTGACCACCTCAAATACTTTTTCTCCAAGGTTGATGGACTGATTACATTATCTTTATTTCACTAGTACACTTGCTGCCTCCGTATTTGACTGAAGAAGTGAATATTAAAATGGTATACAATACGACAGGTTGGTAAGACACATGTACAGCAGTTTAACATCTTTATCCAGAAACGTTTCGCCTACACAGTAGGCTTCTTCACTCGAGTACAGAAAAGTTGACAGAAGCAGAAGAGATGAGAAGACGATGTAATCAGTCCATCACCCTTGAAGACGTAGTTCGAGGTGGTCAGTCCCTCTTCTCCAGGCTGAGGGACTGACCACACTTCAATGCTTAATTGATATTAAACAGAGGGAAAAAATATATTCTAGCGTGTAGTCCCTAATTAAATTACTTATAAAAAAAAGTTGCACTACAGAATTCTGGTTGCAGACATTTTAAAAGCAAAATTGTAAATAATGATTTAGGGAAAAGATCAAATTCCCTAATCTCCCTGAGAGGAAGTTCATTACTCGGCACATTCATAATGGGCAGAATTATTTAGGGATAGGCAAGATATTTTGAACACCACGCGGTATTAAAAAATACTGAAAGAACTCGAAGAACAGTTTTATTCTTAACAAAAATGTTACTCAAGAATACAGTTATTGTACAGTGAACACTGCACAGTGAACACTATACAGTGAACACTGTACACACGCTACAGTAAAATACAAAAAGATGGAAATAAAGGAGTTAATAATACTTGTAAACAATTCAAACATAAATATAATTTTCAGTAATATAATGTGCTAAGAATTCTTTTAAATAATTGGAGAGAAAATTAGAAATATATAAGAGAATAAATTTATGAATCAAGCAAACTGTAGAGGTTTAAATGAATTGACGTTAATGTTGGCCAGCAGAAGCAAAGCAAAGAAAAAAAGAATCACTTAAGAAGACAATACTACCAGAAGCTACTCAAAACTGTTCCTAATAATAAATGGTTTAGAAAACTGAGAAGTTGATAAATGAGACACTTGAGCAATGTTTGGGTGTCTTAAGACTAGAAACGTTTCGCCAGTCAGTGGCTTCTACAGTCATGCAGTCCATCAAGATTGATGTATTGAACACATCAACTCCAAGCCGAGGAACTGATTACCTCAAATCTTCGTCCTCAACCTTTCTCTGCACTGGACTGAAGAAGCCACTGGACTGAAGAAGCCACTGGAGTGAAGAAGCCACTGGACTGAAGAAGCCACTGGACTGAAGAAGCCACTGGACTGAAGAAGCCACTGGACTGAAGAAGTCACTCTCTGGTGAAACCTCTCCAGAATTAAGATACCCAAATGTTGCACAAGTCTCGTATTTATCACTTCCTAACAAAATTTAACTGATAGAAATCAAAAGTTAAATATAGCAATATTATGAAGGTTATATTAAATACGTGGTTACTTTACACTTTAATAGGAAATTGTGATGGGAAACAGGAAACTACACTTGTAAATATATACTGAAAGAGAAGTAAATGAGGAATATATGAACATAAGCTGATGATGCTTTCTTAGCAAAGGTTGGGAACTCAAACGTTCTCACAACCTCAAGCGTTCTCACAACCTCAAGCGTTCTCACAACCTGAAGAGTTTCTGAGTAATGTGAGTCCACAGTACAGCCAACATGAACTCCAGACAAGACAATAGGTCTTAGAGTACTTATCTACAAATGACCTTGAGCTTTATGTAATCTGCAGTTCCTTGCGTCCAGTCAGACAAGTGTACAAGAAATGTGAGTAACTTTGCCTCTTAGGACACTTGAAGACCAACAATCAACAATCCTTGGAGTAACTGCAGCAGCACTGACTTTGAGAAGTAAACACTAGTTAATAATAACTAATAGAAGAGGAACCCTGGTTGACAAAACATACTGAAGATTGAGCAACGGGTGTTTATGATTCGAAACTCAATTTCGAATAGCAGCACCACTTGTTATGACTAGGAAGAGACCATCACCACACCACTTATTTCACTTGCAGTATCGAAATGTGAATTATAAAAACATTGATAATTTCACCTGAATGTTTCTCTCACTTAAAGTCGCTCTGTCTCTTTTCTTTTGTGTCTCATATTGTTCTCATTTAAATACTCGACACACTTCTTCTCATTAAAACTTTTTAAGCGTGTTATGAGGTTTGGAGAAGCCTTAGCAGGAGTTTTAAACTTCTTTCCGCAACTCCTCCACTTAGCTACGTTTCTCTCACTGCCTGGCTCTTCCTGACACTGATAATGATAGTGCCACAGAAGCTTCCACTCTTATTAGATTCAATACACTGTTGTGCCAAGCTTCAACCTGTCAATAAACGAGGATCATTCAGTGGATCTTTTACCATGTGTGACGCTGCCACAATATGCTATTGAATTACTTTCGATTCCCATTCACTCTTACATAATAAATATTCAGGAAACAGACAATATTGTTAAGCAATATCACTCGTATAATAGTGAGGAAAAATATAATTTAAAGACAAGTAGTGGTAATTATAATATTGGCGATGAAGCAACTCTACTTCTTCACACTTCTTTTTCTTTCACTGTTCTTCCCTGCACTTTGCTCTAATGAAATTGCATCAATATTACGAAAATAACTTGAGAACTAAATGCTAAAATCATCACTAAGATATCTCTGTTTCAGAAATTTTGATACATAAGAAGAAATAGTTTCTCCTCATGGATATTATAACTCATCCACTGGTGAACACTTCTCCAAATGGATCATGAAGACTGGAACTGACTTCCGCATGAACCATATATACGATCTATGTCAAGTAAGGCAACAGCGGCACTTCCTCGCTCCATGAGATATTACCCTATTCCAAACCCTCTCTTTCCCCACAAGAAACTTCTTAAATCACAACCAGAGCTTTGCCTTAAAGCCAAGTAGGATGCCTTAAGCTGTATTGATGACTAAGTCATCAATACAGCTTAATGCTGTATTTATGTTGATGGTTCTGTTCACCAATTCACTGGTGCAGTTGGTAGTGCTGCTGTTGTCACACAGAGTGATGGCTCTCATAAAGAAATTGGAGCACACATCAATAACTGGGCCTCTACCCTTCAGACAGAACTGTTTGTCATAGTCCTTGCATTCATATGCGTTAATGTATCTAAGGTTGACACTTTAATTGTAACTGATAATCTATGATCCATAAATGCTCTCAACTCTTTAAGTAATAATTGTAGCATGTTTGTGTCAGAACCCAGACACAGGTATGGTAGGATTGCAGACAGTAGAGTCGGAGTGCGTCTTCTGTGGAATCCATCTCACATTGGTCTTCAGATGCATGATAGAACTGATGAATTGGATAGGTTATATGTCTTCAAAGAGGGAGTAGATTGCAATCTTGGGCCATCGCTTAGTTTGAAAACAATAATAAGAAAAGAACTTCAAGTGAACTTTATTAACTTAAGGCTGATGACACCAGTCAGTCCATCTATCACCACTCTGTTACGCAGGAGAAGCCACATGTCTATGGTGCATCTAACAAAATAAGCAGACTCTTGGATGTCACTACCGCCCGGCTCCGCCAGGATAAATCACCACCACCAGATGTAGACCAAATTAAGTGTGAACTCTTCCAGATGGACAATTGTCATACCTTGCGTCTTTATGTTCTGGAATGCGATAAAATTAATGAATTCAGAGAAAACTCACTGAGAAAGGTTTAAGGAATGTCAAAGTATTTTATGCACAGAGGCACATTACAAACCATTCTGGAAAAATACTTTATGCTCACTGTAAATAACTCGTTACTACTTTCTTTTGTGTCTGTTTGAAACCTAATTTATGTCTGCATAAATAACTCATTACGATTGTGACCAGATATAAACATGTAAATAGTTCATTACCACTGTAACTTGTTCAGCTATCAAAACTTTGCGATCAGAGTCTCTGGACCCATTGTGTACCTCTATAATCTTTTGACTATCACCCACAGGATGGGTATGGGGTGCGTAATAGAGATATTGAACTAAACTAACCCCCTAAGCCCTACCTTCTGGCTCAACATCTGTTGAACTTAGTACTGTCTCCACCTTACGTGAATTTTCTTCCCTTCATCTTCTCTAATTCTGTCTTCATCTTTTTGAGATCGTCTTCCAGGTGATGCATTTGTTGTTCAGCAGTAATTATAATTTTCTGCTGTGCTTCACATCCTTCCAATACTCTCCATATTTTATCCTCCATCTATATATGTGTGTGTTTTTGAGGTATGTGAGTGGGGGGGGGGTTGTGAGTATATGTGTATGTATATATGTGTGTGTCTGTGTGTTAAGGGTGTGTGGAGGTAGGGTTTGTGTGTGTGTACTCACCTAGTTGTAGTTGCAGGGGTCGATTCATAGCTCATGGCCCTACGACCAGTGTGTGTGTGTGAACTTAACTAGTTGTACTCACCTAGTTGTGGTTGCAGGGGTCGATTCACAGCTCCTGGCCCCGCCTCTTCACTGGTCGCCACTAGGTCACTCTTCCTGCTCCATGAGTTTTATCATACCTCTGTTTAAAGTTATGTATGGATCATGAATCCACTACATCACTTTTCAGACTATTCCACATCCTGACAACTCTGTGACTGAAGAAATACTTCTAACGTCCCTGTGACTCATCTGAGTCATCAACTTCCAATTGTGACCCCTTGTTGTTGTGTCCCATCTCTGGAACATCCTGTCTATGCCCACCTTGTCGATTCCTCTCAGTATTTTATGTCGTTATCATATCCCCTCTATCTCTCCTGTCCTCCAGTGTCGTCAGGTCGATTTCCCTTAACCTCTCCTTAGCTTCGGAACTAGGCTTGTTGTAAACCTTTCCACTTTCTCTAATTTCCTTACGTGCTTGGCTAGGTGTGGGTTCCAAACTGGTGCTGCATACTCCAAAATAGGTCTGACGTACACGGTGTACAGGTTCCTGAACGATTTATTATTGAGATGTTGGAATGCTATTCTTAGGTTTGCTAGGCGCCCGTATGATGCAGCAGTTATTTGGTTGATGTGCGCCTGAGGTGATGTGCGTGGTGTTATACTCACCCCAAGATCCTTTTCCTTGAGTGAGGTTTGTAATCTCTTACCCCCTAGTCTGTACTCCATCTGTGGTCTTCTTTGCCCTTCCCCAATCTTCATGACTTTGCACTTGGTGGGGTTGAAGTCCAGGAGCCAGTTTCTGGACTAGGCTTGCAGCCTCTCCAGATCCCTTTGTAGTTCTGCCTGGTCCTCGTCCTAGTGAATTCTTCTCATCAACTTCACATCATCTGCAAACAGGGACACTTCTGAGTTTATTCCTTCCGTCATGTCGTTCACAAATACCAGAAACAGCACCGGTCCTAGGACTGACCCCTGTGGAACCCCGCTCGTCACAGGCGACCACTCTGACACCTCGTCACGTACCATTACTCGCTGATGTCTTCCCGACAGGTATTCCCTGATCCATTGCAGTGCCTTCCCTGTTATCCCTGCCTGGTCCTCCGGTTTTAGCACTAATCTCTTGTGTGGAACTGTGTCAAACGCCTTCTTACAGTCCAAGAAAACGCAATCTAACCACCCCTCTCTTGTCTTACAGCTGTCACCCTGTCATAGAACTCCAGTAGGTTTGTGAAACCGTGTTGGTTGTCGTTGATAAGCTCATTCCTTACTAAGTGCTCCATCACACTTCTCTTGCTAATTTTCTCCATAACTCTGCATACTACACATGTCAGTGACACTAGTCTGTAGTTTAATCCTTCGTGTCTGTCTCTTTTTTTAAAAATTGGTACTACATTTGCTGTCTTGCTCTGTGTGTGTGTGTGTGTGTGTGTGTGTGCGCGCGCGCGGGTGTGTGTGTTTGTGTGTATGTGTGTGTGTTTGTGTGTATGTGTGTGTTTTTGTTTGCGTGTGTGTGTGTGTGTACTCACCTATTGTGGTTGCAGGGGTCGAGACTCAGCTCCTGGCAGCGCCTCTTCACTCATCGCTACTGGGTCCTCTCTCTCTCCCTGCTCCATGAGCTTTATCATACCTCGTCTTAAAGCTATGTATGGTTCCTGCCTCCACTACATCACTTGCTAGACTATTCCACTTCCTGACTACTCTATGGCTGAAGAAATACTTCCTAACATCTGAGTCTTCAACTTCCAATTGTGACCCCTTGTTTCTGTGTCCCATCTCTGGAACATCCTGTCTCTATCCACCTTGTCTATTCCACGCAGTATTTTGTATGTCATTATCATGTCTCCCCTAACCCTCCTGTCCTCCAGTTATGTCAGGCTGATTTCCCTTTGCCTTTCTTCGTAGAACATTTCCCTTAGCTCTGGAACTAACCTTGTTGCAAACCCTTGCACTTTCTCTTATTTCTTGACGTGCTTGATAAGGTGTGGTTTCCAAACTGGTGCTGCATACTTTAATATGGGCCTGACGTACACGGTGTACAGTGTCTTGAACGATTCCTATCTAAGGTATTTGAACGCTATTTTCAGGTTTGCCGTCGCCCGTATGCTGCAGCAGTTATCTGGTTTATGAGTGCTTCCGGAGACGTGCTCGGTGTTATACTCACCCCAAGGTCTTTCTCCTTGAGCGAGGTTTGCAGGCTTTGGCCACCTTGCCTATACTCTGTCTGCAGTCTTCTTTGCTCTTCCCCGATCTTCATGACTTTGAATTTGGCGGGGTTAAATTCGAGAAGCCATTTGCTGGACCAGGTGTCCAGCCTGTCCAGGTCTCTTTGTAGTCCTGCTTGATCCTCATCTGATTTGATTCTCCTCATTAACTTCACATCATATGCAAACAGGGACACTTCTGAGTCTATCCCTTCCATCATGTTATTCACATATGCCAAAAACAGCACTGGTCTTAGGACTGACCCCTGTGGGACCCCGCTTGTCACAGGCGCCCACTGTGATACCTCATCACGTATCATGACTCGTTGTTGCCTCCCTGTCAGGTATTCATTGATACATTGCAGTGTCCTTCCTGTTATACGCGCCTGATCCTCTAGCTTCTGTACTAATCTCTTGTGAGGATCTGTGTCGAAGGCCTTCTTGCTGTCCAAGAAAATGCAATAAACCCTCCTTTTTGTCGTGTCTTACTTCTGTTTCCTTGTTATAAAACTCCAAAAGGTTTGTGACAGAGAATTTGCGTTCCATGAATCTGTGCTGGTTGTCGTTTATAATCTTGTTCCGATCCAGGTGCTCTACAACTCTCCTCCTGATAATCTTCTCCCTGACTTTGCATACTATACACGTCAGTGACACTGGTCTATAGTTTAGTGCCTCTTTTCTGTCTCCTTTTTTTGAAAATGGGAACTGCATTTGCCGTCTAAGGACTCACGGGGAGATGTTGTCCGGTCCCATCGCCTTTCAGATATCAAAGTCACTTAGCAGCTTCTTCACCTCCTCCTCAGTTGTGTGTATGTCATCCAACACTTGTTGGTGTATTCCTTGTTGGTGTCCCCCTCTGTTCTGTCTTCCCAGAGTCCTTCCTGTCTCCACTGTAAATACTTCCTTAAATCTCGTGTTGAGTTCCTCACATACCTCTTGATCGTTTCTTGTTAGTTCCCCACCTTCTTTCCTCAGCCTGATCACCTGGTCTTTGACTGTTGTCTTCCTCCTAATGTGGCTATACAACAGTTTCGGGTCAGACTTGACTTTTGATGCTATGTTGTTTTCGTACTGTCGCTGGGCCTCCCTCCTTATCTGTGCATACTCGTTTCTGGCTCTCCGACTAATCTCCTTATTTTCCTGGGTCCTTTGTCTTCTGTACTTTTTTCCATTCTCTAGTGCACTTAGTCTCTGCCTCCTTTTCTTTTGTTGTTATGTATTCCATCATTTCGTTTTCTGACTTTCCTACCAATTCTTTGTTCCACTGAACCTCCTTCAGGAAGTTCTTCATACCTGTGTAGTCCCCCCTTTTAAAGTTGGCTTTTCCCATTCAACTCCTGTTACCCTCTCCACTTGTAACTCTATGTATTCAAAGCTCAGAACCACGTGATCACTAGCTCCAAGGGGCCTCTCATATGTGATGTCATCAATGTTTGAACTGCTCAGGGTGAACACGAGGTCCAGTCTTGCTGGTTCATCCTCCCCTCTCTGGTAGTGTCCCTGACATGTTGATGCATGAGGTTTTCCAGTAGCACATCCATCATCTTGGCTCTCCATGTTTCGGGACCCCCATGTGGCTCCAGGTTTTCCCAATCGATCTCCCTGTGGTTGAAATCGGCCATAACCAGTAACTTTGCTCTGCTCGAGTGACCTGCTTGCCACCTCAGCCAGTGTGTCCACCATTGCTCTGTTGTTCTCTTCGTAGTCCTCTCTTGGCCTGTTAGTTACCATTTTGTCCTAGGCACATGTCAATTAAACACTAGGCCTGTTGTGTGTGTATGTGTGTGTGTGTGTGTGTGTGTGTATATGTGTGTTTTTGTGTGCGTGTGTATGTGAATGTGTATGTTTGTTTGTTTGTGTGTATTGTGTGTGTGTGTGTATGTGAGTGGTGTTTGTGTGTGTGTGTTTGTGTGTGTGTGTGTTTGTGTGTGTGTGTGTGAGTGTGTGTGTGTGTGTGTGAGTGTGTGTGTGTGTATGTGAGTGTGTGTGTGTGTGTGTGTATGTATGAAAAATGCAAAGTAAGAGAGAGAGAGTCATTTATATTAGACATGGAAACAAACGAGCAGGAAAGAGAGAGAGATAAAAAAAACCAGGAGAACGCAAGAGAAGAAGAGAGTAAACAGAAGCAACAAGAACATCTTAAAATTCTTCACGAAGCAAACGTTTTAGCACAACACTTCTTTGAGTCGCCCTAAGACCCTTAAACCGCAATATTTCTCAGGATTTTTACAATAAGGAACTGTTCATGCAGTTAAGACTTTCTTGACTCTCATCTGAAGAAGGAGAAGGTAGAGCAAGGGAATGGAGAGGAGACAGAGAAGAAATGGTATGAGAAGAAAAGGAGGAGGAGGAGGAGTAGGAGGAAAAGATAAGAAGGAGGAGAAGGAGTTGTGAAAATAGAGAAAAAATTAAGGGAAGTAGGAAGTGGAACAATATGAGGAGGAAGAGGCGAAGGAGGAGGTAGAGGAGGAAGAGGAGATGGAGGGTGAGGAGGAGGAGGAGCAGGTGAAGGAGAATGAGCTAATGTTATAATATCTCTGACATCACGTTAAAGAAACAACGCAAATGGAGAGGCGGTGTTGGAGGCGAGGCTGGGAAGTATTTCTGCAAGAGGCGCGACTGAAACCCCAAAACTCACCACATTACATTACTCAGGAGAGCCTTGGGTGCCAGATCCACCTGCATGGGGGTGCTGGAGGTCAAGCTGGGATAGCAGATTTTTGCCTCTATTCTTAGGATTTTTTTATGCATGCATATCTTCCTTACAGTCGCTTCTACAATTTCGTATATATATTCCTTGAGTGTGCAGGAATATTCGTGTTCAACAGCCCATTTTTATTTGCGCATGGTGTCTCGTTTCCCCATACTTGACTAGATATATTTTGGTCGTTGGGAGGTCTGAGACAGGTAACCCCATATAGCATAGCCCCAGCTCAGTGTTTCAGTGTACGTGATAGTAAATCATCAGACTGCAGAGTAAGCTGCTAATGCACTTAAATATGGCCACTGAAGAGTTGAAGATAATCAGAAGAGGCATTCACAATATGCTACGAAGAAACTAATATCAGAATTTCTTCTTTGGTAAATTAAAACATTTACAGCCCGAAACTAATTCATACCTTCCACTTAAAAGTATTAGAGTTTAAGTCGATCTGAAGAGGCGTTCTCTCGTTTGGTATCCCCGAAAAGGGACTTTAAGTGGTTGCAAGATTCTTTTATTCTTCATCCTACTTTTCATTATAATTTTTCCCATAAAACAAGTGAGTATTATCTGAACGACCCTGAATGGTCATTGTTGGGACACGGTAACTAGGGCAAAGTTTTGGAGCAATTAGTATTTGCAGGGGCCCTAGTGAAAATATAATTGCTGAACCCACAACAGCCTCCTCGAGCACCGAAAACTTTCAAAACCTTCAACTGACTTCAAAAAGAAACCTCTTAATTTGACGACGACCGAGAGCGCAGGTGCGCATCTGCATGTGGATAAGAGTGTGAAATATTGATTCTTTTTAATCAAGTTAGATACATTTCAGTCTACCTGTTCTGAATGTCTTCAGTATTTAATGGCTGATGCATCTTATGGCCAGGACAGAACTCATTAAGTTTGGTGTACAGTAGTTTGTGTGATGGTAAATTTGTCACCGCACTAATTGTTTTCCTACACTATGAATCGTTTTCATATTTGCGATAACTTGTGAATACTTCTTATAGTTAGCTTAAATATTCTTCCCTTGTGTGTTTTTTACAAGGCAATGTTATCGTATGCATTGAGCCCATAATCACAGATTACCAATTCTAGTAAATAAATAATGATATTGATTTCCACTCAATAACCAAGGAATACTTTATCTCCTCTGCATCAAAATATGAAAACTGATGCATTCCATAAGAAGTATGACACTACAAGTTCAATGTTTAGATGTAAATTTAAAATTTTCTTGTAATTGATAGAAATCTTTGAATCGTTGTACTCAGATCAAATACTAGAGAATTTCCTTTAAGCTTCCGGTGTTAATCTGTTTTATTAAAAAAAAAATTGGTTTCCATTTGTCAGTTTTATTAAATTGGGCCAGTAGGCCTGCTGCAGTGTTCCTTCTTTCTTACCTTCTTAAGTAGAGAATGTTTCATCTGGTCAGTTTCAAATATTTCTGGAAGGACTTTTTTCTTATAAAATTTGGCCGTGTTCGTAATAATTTGCCAATTTTATATAATTTTTTTTATATAAATGGATTTTCTTAAAAACAATGTTATTTCTTAAGAGACTGTAGAGAATTTAAAACGACAAAGTGATCATAAATCTCTTAATTTCAATATTTCATGGAGACATCTTAATCAAAATAAAGTAAGGACCTCGATTTTTGCTAAGAGATTCTTAAGGTGGTCCTGATTAGAGTAACTTGACTAACTACTTTCATAAAGGAGACTGAGCGAATTGTACAAGCTGCTCCAGCCACGCATTGTACAAGCTGTCCCAGCCACGAATTGTACAAGCTGCCCCAGCCACGCATTGTACAAGCTGCCCCAGCCACGCATTGTACAAGCTGTCCCAGCCACGAATTGTACAAGCTGCCCCAGCCACGCATTGTACAAGCTGCCCCAGCCACGCATTGTACAAGCTGCCCCAGCCACGCATTGTACAAGCTGTCCCAGCCACGAATTATACAAGCTGTCCCAGCCACGAATTGTACAAGCTGTCCCAGCCACGCATTGTGCTGCCACCATCAAGCTGCCCCAGCCACGCATTGTCAAGCTGCCAGCAGCAGCACTGCCCCAGCCACGCATTGTACAAACTGTCCCAGCAACGCATTGTACAAGCTGCCCCAGCCACGCATTGTACAAGCTGCCAAGCTACGCATTGTACAAGCTGCCCCAGCCACGCATTGTACAAGCTGCCCCAGCCACGCATTGTACAAGCTGCCCCAGCCACGCATTGTACAACTGCCCCAGCCACGCATTGTACAATCTGCCCCAGCCACGCATTGTACAAGCTGCCCCAGCCACGCATTGTACAAACTGTCCCAGCCACGCATTGTACAAGCTGCCCCAGCCACGCATTGTACAAGCTGCTTCAGCCACGCATTGTACAAGCTGCCTCAGCCACGCATTGTACAAGCTGCCTCAGACACTCATTGTACAAGCTGTCTCAGCAACGCATTGTACAAGCTGCCTCAGCCACGCATTATACAAGCTGCCTCAGACACTCATTGTACAAGCTGCCTCAGCCAAGCATTGTACAAGCTGCCTCAGACACGCATTGTACAAGCTGCCTCAGACACGCATTGTACAAGCTGCCTCAGACACTCATTGTACAAGCTGCCTCAGACAAGCATTGTACAAGCTGCCTCAGACACGCATTGTACAAGCTGCCTCAGCCACGCATTGTACAAGCTGCCTCAGACACTCATTGTACAAGCTGCCTCAGCCACGCATTGTACAAGCTGTCTCAGCCACGCATTGTACAAGCTGCCTCAGACACTCATTGTACAAGCTGCCTCAGCCAAGCATTGTACAAGCTGTCTCAGCCACGCATTGTACAAGCTGCCTCAGCCACGCATTGTACAAGCTGCCTCAGACACTCATTGTACAAGCTGCCTCAGACAAGCATTGTACAAGCTGCCTCAGACACTCATTGTACAAGCTGCCTCAGACAAGTTGTACAAGATGCCTCAGACACGCATTGTACAAGCTGCCTCAGCCCCGCATTGTACAAGCTGCCTCAGACACTCATTGTACAAGCTGCCTCAGACACTCATTGTACAAGCTGCCTCAGCCACGCATTGTACAAGCTGCCTCAGCCACGCATTGTACAAGCTGCCTCAGACCCTCATTGTACAAGCTGCCCCAGCCAAGCATTGTACAAGCTGCCTCAGACACTCATTGTACAAGCTGCCTCAGCCAAGCATTGTCATTTTAGAGAAATCTAATCAAATATAGATGACCATTAACGGATAAACACTAGAGTAAATATATATTGAGACAGATTAATTGATGGTTGTCTTATGAACCAATGTACCGAATTATAGAGATAAGAAAAAAAAATAGTCAAAACAGAATAATAAGTAAAATTAAGAAAATTCGATAGTAAATATGAATTAAGAATTCTTAGATAATGAAAGCCTAATTCAAAATGTTTCTTTCATGAATATAGAAATAAGACTGGGAAGATTTAGGAAAACTAATGTTGTGATCCACATAGTGACAGATACAGATCATTTTAGATAATAGGCCAGATCCCTGTTAGTGACAAAGTAATACATGTAATTTAATGCTTCTCTCTGTTTTAGTACATTTAAATGAAATCTCAGAAATCAATAATTATTCAGGTAAGGACGAAAATAAATTATGCACGATCGAAGTCACTAGTGTCACGGTCTTCAGATAAATAAATAAATTAAAACTAAATAAGTCACTGGGTCTTGATGATTTGTTTTCAAGGATTTAATTAAAATGTGAGGAGGAAGTATGGAAACTCTGAGTCTCTCCTCTAAATCTTAACGAATGATTATTTTACAATTGTAAAATAGCAAAATATGACACAAAGCTGGAGATAGGCAGTTAACTTCAAATTATAGATTAGTCACCTAAAATTCAATTGTATTATGGAACCGATGATGAAATTTAATGCCACCTCGAAGATTTAATTTGATGAATGATTTATTGAAGTCAAAATATTGTTATAACCTCGGGTGGGCGTTTTCAAGTACGTACATGTTTATGAAAAAAAACGTGAGGTTTTTTCAAGGTTGTACAAAGTTTGTGCCAGTAAAGAACATCACCGTAATTGGTGTCGGTATTACCACCTATAGTCGTTAAGGCCTCATATGCAACTACCCTTTTACACTAAGAACTTTGAGTTGTTAGACGATGATAAAGAAGAGATTGATTAAGAATGCAGTTGCACACAGTATAAGAGGATTATAGCATGGTGGAACGACGGCACTAGAGAGGTTGGTATCAAGGGAAGACAATCATGATGACCTGATACCTGTGCTGTCTCACACTGGACACCATCAGGACGCTGACCTGATACCTGTGCTGTCTCACACTGGACACCATCAGGACACTTGTTTACACTCTGCAGAAATTACGAAGATGTGGAAATAAGCAGTGATATAAACTGTCTTTGCCTCTGACGGTAAAAATAAAAATTTCCGATAAGGCCGCTGGAGCTGTGTGATGATCAGGATTAGTTAATATTATGGTTGGAGAAGTGACAGACGCAGTTTAAGGCAGAGTAAAGTGAAGCTCTAACCCTGCCAACACAAAAATTATTATGACACTTAAATTAAGAGTAGATATTGATGAAAATGAATGCGATAAATATTAAGGAGTTCCATTTTGCAGAAATCGAAAACCAAGAGAACGATACAAAAGTTTCTGCAGTGAAGTAAAAAAAAAACATTCTTGGCTTAATATCAAGAAGCATAAATTACAAAAGTGTTAATGTCATTCTCCAATTTTTTATAGTTTTAATAAAGCCTCATTTAGCTCACGCTGGTCAGCTCTAATCTCTGTTACAAAATGGACACAATTACACTGGAAAAATTAGAGGAAAGCAAGACCTCAAGAGAATACACAATTGTCTAGGGACAAATTAAATTAGCCTTAATAACGAGGGCAGATTCCCTCGTTAACTCAAAGAAAATACTTAAACATTTGGTCATTACAATGTTTAAGAAACAATGGATGTTCACAAAGGAAGATTAAATTAAGCCTTTTCAAGGAAATATACATTTATGTAAACAAACAATATTTATACCCTAAACCACCACTCTAAACCACCACTCTAAACCACCACTCTAAACCACCACTCTAAACCACCACTCTAAACCACCACTCAAAAACACAAGTTTACACCATCCATAAATTCACCACTACAAGGTACCCTCAGCTAAAGTGGGTCAACATACTTTTCAAAGGCGTTCAATGCCAAGACAAAGCATAAAACTCATGGCAGACGTGAAAGAAAAATTATCTGGACACTGACCACACCTTGCTGGCAGTACACACCCATGCTGGCAGTACTCATCCATGATGGCAGTACACACCCATGCTGGCAGTACTCATCCATGATGGCAGTACACACGAATGTTGGCAATACACACCCATGCTGGAAGTACACACCCATGATGGCAGTACACACCCATGCTGGAAGTACACACCCATGCTGACAGTACACACACATGCTGGCAGTACACACCCATGCTGGCAGTACACACACATGCTGGCAGTACACACCCATGCTGGCAGTACACACCAATGATGACAGTACACACTCATGCTGGCAGTACACACCCATGATGGCAGTACACACCCATGATGACAGTACACACTCATGCTGGCAGTACACACCCATGCTGGCAGTACACACCCATGCTGGCAGTACACACCCATGCTGGCAGTACACACTAATGCTGGCAGTACACACCCATGCTGGCAGTACACACCCATGCTGGCAGTACACACCAATGCTGGCAGTACACACCAATGCTGGCAGTACACACCCATGCTGGTAGTACACACCCATGATGGCAGTACACACCTATGATGACAGTACACACCCATGCTGGCAGTACACACCCATGCTGGCAGTACACACCCATGCTGGCAGTACACACCCATGCTGGTAGTACAAACCACATGCTGGCAGTACACACCCATGCTGGCAGTACACACCCATGCTGGTAGTACAAACCACATGCTGGCAGTACACACCCATGCTGGCAGTACACACCAATACTGGCAGTACACACCCATGCTGGTAGTACAAACCACATGCTGGCAGTACACACCCATGCTGGAAGTACACACCCATGCTGACAGTACACACACATGCTGGCAGTACACACCCATGCTGGCAGTACACACCCATGCTGGCAGTACACACTAATGATGGCAGTACACACTCATGCTGGCAGTACACACCCATGCTGGCAGTACACACTAATGCTGGCAGTACACACTCATGCTGGCAGTACACACCCATGCTGGCAGTACACACCCATGCTGACAGTACACACCCATGCTGACAGTACACACCTATGCTAGCAGTACACACCCATGCTGGCAGTACACACTAATGCTGGCAGTACACACTCATGCTGGCAGTACACACTAATGCTGGCAGTACACACCCATGCTGGCAGTACACACCCATGCTGGCAGTACACACCTATGATGGCCGTACACACCCATGCTGGCAGTACACACCCATGCTGGCAGTACACACTCATGCTGGAAGTACACACCTATGATGGCAGTACACACCCATGCTGGCAGTACACACCCATGATGACAGTACACACCCATGCTGGCAGTACACACCTATGATGGCAGTACACACCCATGCTGGCAGTACACACCCATGCTGGCAGTACACACCCATGCTGGCAGTACACACCAATGCTGGCAGTACACACCCATGCTGGCAGGACACACCTATGATGGCAGTACACACCCATGATGACAGTACACACCCATGCTGGCAGTACACACCCATGATGGCAGTACACACCCATGCTAGCAGTACAAACTAATGCTGGCAGTACACACTCATGCTGGCAGTACACACCCATGATAGCAGTACACACCCATGCTGGCAGTACACACTCTTTATGGCAGTACACACTCATGCTGGCAGTACACACCCATGCTAGCAGTACACACCGATGCTGGAAGTACACACCAATGCTGCCAGTACACACCCATGCTGGCAGTACACACCCATGCTGGCAGTACACACCCATGCTGGCAGTACACACCCATGCTAGCAGTACACACCGATGCTGGAAGTACACACCAATGCTGCCAGTACACACCCATGCTGGCAGTACACACCCATGCTGTCAGTGCACACCAATGCTACCAGTACACACCATGCTGGTAGTACACACCAATCCTGACAGTACACACACATGCTGGCAGTACACACTGATGCTGGCAGTACACACCCATGCTGACAGTACACACCTATGCTGGCAGTACACACCAATCCTGACAGTACACACACATGCTTGCAGTACACACCCATGATGGCAGTACACACCAATGCTGGTAGTACACACCCATTATGGCAGTACACACCTATGATGACAGTACACACCCATGCTAGCAGTACACACCCATGCTGGCAGTACACACCCATGCTGGCAGTACACACCCATGCTGGCAGTACACACTAATGCTGGCAGTACACACTCATGCTGGCAGTACACACCCATGCTGGTAGTACACACCCAAGCTGGCAGTACACACCCATGCTGGCAGTACACACCCATGCTGGCAGTACACAACCATGCTGGCAGTACACACATATGCTGGCAGTACACACCCATGATGGCAGTACACACCCATGCTGGCAGTACACACCCATGCTGGCAGTACACACCCATGCTGGCAGTACACACCCATGCTGGCAGTACACACTCATGCTGGCAGTACACACCCATGCTGGCAGTACACACCTATGCTGGCAGTACACACCAATGCTGACAGTACACACTCATGCTGGCAGTACACACCCATGATAGCAGTACACACCCATACTGGCAGTACACACTCTTTATGGCAGTACACACTCATGCTGGGAGTACACACCCATGATGGCAGTACTCACTCATGCTGGAAGTACACACCCATGCTGGCAGTACACACCTATGATAGCAGTACACACCCATGCTGGCAGTACACACTCATTATGGCAGTACACACCCATGCTGGGAGTACACACCCATGATGGCAGTACTCACTCATGCTGGCAGTACACACCCATGATGGCAGTACACACCCATTCTGGCAGTACACACCCATGATAGCAGTACTCACTCATGCTGGCAGTACACACCCATGATGGCAGTACACACCCATTCTGGCAGTACACACCCATGATGGTAGTACTCACTCATGCTGGCAGTACACACCCTTGCTGGCAGTACACCCCCCATGCTGGCAGTACACACCCATGCTGGAAGTACACACCCATGCTGGCAGTACACACCCATGCTGGCAGTACACACCTATGCTGTAGTACACACCCATGCTGGTAGTACACACTCATGCTGGCAGTACACACACATGCTGGCAGTACACACCCATGCTGGCAGTACACACCCATGCTGGCAGTACACAAGAATGTTGGCAATACACACCCATGATGGCAGTACACACCAATGCTGGCAGTACACACACATGCTGGCAGTACACACCCATGCTGGCAGTACACACTCATGCTGGCAGTACACACCCATGCTGGCAGTACACAAGAATGTTGGCAATACACACCCATGATGGCAGTACACACCGATGATGGCTGTACACACCCATGCTTGCAGTACACACCCATGCTGACAGTACACACTCATGCTGGCAGTACACACCCATGCTGGCAGTACACACCAATGCTGGCAGTACACACTCATGCTGGCAGTACACACCCATACTGGCAGTACACACCCATGCTGGTAGTACACACCCATGCTGCCAGTACACACTAGCTGGCAGTACACACCCATGATGGCAGTACACACCCATGCTAGCAGTACACACCCATGATGGCAGTACATACCCATGATGGCAGTACACACCCATGATGGCAGTACACACCCTTGCTGACAGTACACCCCCCATGCTGGCAGTACACACCCATGCTGGCAGTACACACCTATGATGGCAGTACACACCCATGCTGGCAGTACACACCCATGATAGCAGTACTCACTCATGCTGGCAGTACACACCCATGATGGCAGTAGACACCCATGCTGGCAGTACACACCCATGATAGCAGTACTCACTCATGCTGGCAGTACACACCCATGATGGCAGTAGACACCCATGCTGGCAGTACAAACCCATGATGGCAGTACTCACTCATGCTGGCAGTACACACCCATGCTGGCAGTACACACCCATGCTGGCAGTACACACAAATGCTGGCAGTACACACCCATGCTGGTAGTACACACCCATGATGGCAGTACACACCTATGATGACAGTACACACCCATGCTGGCAGTACACACCCATGCTGGCAGTACACACCAATACTGGCAGTGCACACCCATGCTGGTAGTACACACCCATGCTGGCAGTACACACCATGCTGGCAGTACACACCCATGCTGGCAGTACACACCAATACTGGCAGTACACACTCATGCTGGCAGTACACACCCATGATAGCAGTACACACCCATGCTGGCAGTACACACTCATTATGGCAGTACACACCCATGCTGGGAGTACACACCCATGATGGCAGTACTCACTCATGCTGGCAGTACACACCTATGCTGGCAGTACACACCAATGCTGGCAGTACACACTCATGCTGGCAGTACACACCCATGATAGCAGTACACACCCATGCTGGTAGTACACACCCATTATGGCAGTACACACCCATGCTGGAGTACACACCCATGATGGCAGTACTCACTCATGCTGGCAGTACACACCCATGATGGCAGTACACACCCATTCTGGCAGTACACACCCATGATGGCAGTACTCACTCATGCTGGCAGTACACACCCATGATGTCAGTACACACCCATTCTGGCAGTACACACCTATGATAGCAGTACTCTCTCATGCTGGCAGTACACACCCTTGCTGGCAGTACACCCCCCATGCTGGCAGTACACACCCATGCTGGCAGTACACACCCATGCTGGCAGTACACACCTATGCTGGCAGTACACACCCATGCTGGTAGTACACACCTATGCTGGCAGTACACACTCATGCTGGCAGTACACACACATGCTGGCAGTACACACCCATGCTGGCAGTACACACCCATGCTGGCAGTACACCCCTATGATGGCAGTACACACACTTGCTGACAGTACACCCCCATGCTGGCAGTACACACCCATGCTGGCAGTACACACCTATGCTGGCAGTACACACCCATGCTGGCAGTACTCACTCATGCTGGCAGTACACACCGATGCTGGCAGTACACACCAATGCTGCCAGTACACACCCATGCTGGCAATACACACCCATGCTGGCAGTACACACCCATGCTGGCAGTACACACTCATGCTGGCAGTACACACCAATGCTGCCAGTACACACCCATGCTGGCAATACACACCCATGCTGGCAGTACACACTCATGCGGCAGTACACACCATGCTGGAGTACACACCATGCGGGCAGTACACACCCATGATGGCAGTACACCCATGCTGGCAGTAAACACCCATGATTGCAGTACCACCCATGCTGCAGTACCACCATGCTGGCAGTACACACCCATGCTGGCAGTGCACCCATTCCAGTCACACCCATGCTGGCAGTACACACCAATGCTGGGCAGTACACACCCATGCTGGCTGTACACACCCATGCTGGCAGTAATCCATGCGGCAGTCACACCCATGCTGGCAGTACACACCCATGCGGGCAGTACACACCCATGCTGGCAGTACACACCCATGATGGCAGTACACCCATGCTGCAGTACACCATGCTGGCAGTCACGCCATGATGGCACACACCATGCTGGTACACACCCATGCGGGCAGTACCCCCCATGCTGGCAGTACACACCCATGTGCAGTACACACCATGCTGGCAGTACACCCCATGCTGGCGCACACCATGCGGGTACACACCCATGCGGGCAGTACACACCATGCTGGCAGTACACCCCTGTGGCAGTACACACCCATGCGGCAGTACACACATGCGGCAGTCACACCATGTGGCAGTACACACCATGCTGGCAGTACACACCATGCGGCAGTACACACTATGTGGAGCACACCATGCTGGCAGTACACACCATGCTGGCAGTACACACCTATGTGGCAGCACCATGCGGCAGTACACACTCATGCTGGCAGTACACACCTATGCTGGCAGTACACACCATGCTGGCAGTACACACCCATGCTGGCAGTACACACCTATGCATGGCAGTACACACCATGCGCAGACACTGCTGGCAGTACACCCATGCTGGCAGTACACACCCATGCTGGCAGTACACACCATGCTGGCAGTACACACCATGCTGGCAGTACACACCCATGCTGGCAGTACACACCATGCTGGCAGTACACACCCATGCGGGCAGTACACACCCATGCTGGCAGTACACACCCATGATGGCAGTACACACCCATGCTGGCAGTACACACCCATGCTGGCAGTACACACTCATGCTGGCAGTACACACCCATGCTGGCAGTACACACCCATGCTGGCAGTACACACCCATGCTGGCAGTACACACCCATGCTGGCAGTACACACCCATGCTGGCAGTACACCCATGCTGGCATACACACCCATGCTGGCAGTACACACCCATGCTGGCCTAGTCACACCCATGCTGGCAGTACACCATGCTGGCAGTACACACCATGCTGGCAGTACACACCCATGCTGGCAGTACACACCATGCTGGCAGTACACACCCATGCTGGCAGTCACACACCATGCTGGCAGTACACACCCATGCTGGCAGTACACACCCATGCTGGCAGTACACACCCATGCTGGCAGTCACACCCATGCTGGCAGTACACACATGCTGGCAGTACACACCATGCTGGCAGTACACACCCATGCTGGCAGTACACACCCATGCTGGCAGTACACACCCATGCTGGCAGTACACACCCATGCTGGCAGTACACACCCATGCTGGTAAACACTCTTCACTCACTCCCCCACCGCCAGAATTCGTGTCTTACACAGTTAAGTGTATGCAGTCAGGTGCGACTAGTCAAAATAGAAAGGGAGAAATCAGCCTAATGTATGTAATTACATTAGTAATTACTAATGTAATTACTGATGTAATTACTGACAAGCACTAATCCTTACCCTGTTTACCTTGGCGCACTCTTCTTATATACACAGAAAAACATACACCGACTCTCAAATATAAAACAAATGCAACACAACCACTGCCAGCGCTAATCATCAGATTTGTGAAATTGGTTCAACGTAACAGCGATCACATTTTATGTTAAACGAGCCCACAAATCATGTCTTATAGCCATACCATTACAAAAAAAAAAACTCGGAAAAAGCATCATCGCAACACAGGTGCTGGCGAAGCACTGGATCTGGTGCATTTTTCGAACAAATAACCTGATAAACTACTCCGTAGGTTGCCCTCTTCCGTTACAACACGTTTCCCACCTAACCACGTAAGATTAACTTGGTTTACATTAGTATATAAATGGTCAGAAAATTGAGTAATTATCATTACCACTAAGTACAGTATATCCTGATAACAGAAATTCCCACTTACAGTGGATCCTTTTCAACAAAGGTGTATAAGGGATTCTACATAATGCTAAAGAATGAACAGTTGCACACATTAATTTTAACTTTCTGAAGAATATTATCATCCCCACAGTAGGAGAAGCAAAACTTTCTGCTTTGCAACTTATCGCTGAGAAAATGGCAGGAGACCATACGCTTAGATATAACAGACTCCAAAAGGAAAAATTGTAGGGTAAGGAAGGTAAAATTTACTAGGAAAAAAGTTTAGTTGGTAGGTTGAGGCAGCCAAGAAGACACTGAAGTCTTCGCTGATGACAATGAGAAGGCAGCCTGAGAAGGCAGCCTGAGAAGGCAGCCTGTGAGGCCTTGACCTAAACTGTCACTCCTAGGAACCCTGGAGGCTCCCCTTCCCTCTATTGGTCAGCCCCCCAAAATATTGGTTTGTCCTGGAAAAACAAAAAATGCACCCAGAGACCCACAATCACTGTCCACGACCCAAAATTGAAAAGGAGTAACATTCTTTACGTAGTCTTGTAAAACTGACCTAACTACCACCAAACACATACCAGGGAAACCTGATACCTCCACCTATCTCTCTTCTCTATGCGGTCAGACAGACTCCTTATACTCGCCCACTGCACACACACACGCATTACATTGTGTACATTATTTTCAAACATTATTTACATGCTTGCATACATTTTTTGCATATTTACATACATTATTTACATATTTGCATACCAGGTAAAAAAATAGATTGTAAGTAAACACCTTCTTAAAACTCAAATGTTTTCCCATGGAGACCCTAAGAATTATTCAAGACCTGACACGTAAATGGCTATATCACGACCACTCGGCAGCAGGACTCATTCGCACCATTTGGCTTTACTTCGTCAGAGAAACTTTGTCTCATTTGTAAACATCTTCACAAGGAACGTTTGGTTAGTTTATTCGCACCCTGAGACGTGTTGACACTGGAAGCTGGGCCGTAGTTGTTACGGAGTTTACTGATGTGTTGACACTGGAAGCTGGTCCGTCGTTGTTACTGAGTTTATTCTCTCCAGGTAAACTCCGTAACAACGACAGACCAGCTTCCAGAGACAACACATCTCAGGGTGCGAATAAATGGTTTATGAAACCGATAAGTTGATAAAGGAGACCCTTGTTCAACATTTGGGTAACTTTATTCTGGAAACGTTTCGCCACCCAATGGCTTCTTCAGTCCAATGCAGTTAAAGGTGGAAGATGAAAAGGAGTTTGAGGTAATCAATCCCTGATCCTGGAGTCGGTGTGTTCAGTCTGTCAGTCTTAACAAAAGTACAGGGCCCCGATCAGCTGTTACTGAGTTGTAGTCACTCCAGTGTAACCACCCGGACCTGGGGCAGTTAATAACTGGAAAAATAAACACATAAGCAGTATAATGTGATCCTTTATTGACAACGTTTCGCCCACGCAGTGGCTTTATCGAAGTCACAGACAGATCTACCTGGAAAATGAGCAACATAGAGATATATATAGGGTCTGTCAGGTGGAGAATGCTGGGTCAGATGGAGAAAGCTGCATGTGAGTCTTAAAAGTAGTGTGAAAACATAGTGTGACTTAAAGGACCTGCAGTGTACCATTCTTGAGTTCTAGGTGGGATAGCGTTGAAGAAGTTTCTTGGCAATAGGTTCAGCTATGTTGTAGAAGCCGTTGTTCTGGTTAAAGTTGTTGGACATACAGATGAGTGATGATTCTAGGATTCTTCGGTATTGCGCGTTGTCTTCTCTGGCGATGAGTCTTGCGTTTCTGTAGTTGATTAAATGGTTGTGTAAATTTCGGTGTTGAACACAGGCATTTCTTGAGTCGTCAGATCTGCCTGCGTACTGGTGTTCTGAAATGCGTGTTTGTAGGTCTCTGGATGTTTCGCCAACGTATAATTTGCTGCAGCCATTACAGGGATTGTGTATACCTGCCGTGGATTGAAGCTTTTCCTGTCTGTTACTGGTAATGTCCTTAATGGTGGTGGATGTGGAGGTGGATACTCGGAATGAGGTCTTAGAAAAATGTTGGAAACTTGTTTGGAAATGGAGTTGGTGGGAAGGACTATGTATCTCTTCTCAGCAGTGTCTTCTCTGGGTGTGTTGAAGATGTTTAATGCCCGTCGTCTGCAGTCTCTAATGAAGTGACGAGGATAGTGAAGTTTGGAAAAACTTGTTCAATGAGGAGCATTCTTCTTCAAGGAACTCACTGCTGCAGATTCTGAGTGCGCGCAGGAAAAAGCCTATAATTACACCACGTTTAATTTTGGTGTCGTGGTGAGAGTAGAAGTGGAGAAGATCGTGTTGATTGGTAGGTTTTCGATAGACTTTAAAACGAAGTTCATGGTCAGCTTTGCAGAGAAGAACATCAAGGAAAGGAAGAGTGTTGTCGACTTCTTCTTCTATATATGGAACATTTGGAAGCCGAGCGATTTTCCACTATTATTCCCTCTTCTGTCACCTGGCTTCGTTATGTTGACGACATTCTCATCATAACTCCCAGACGCTTCAACGTTCAAGCTCTCCAACACGAACTCAACCAGGTTGAGCCATCAATCCAGTTTACACTAGAAGAAGAAGTCGACAACACTCTTCCTTTCCTTGATGTTCTTCTCTGCAAAGCTGACCATGAACTTCGTTTTAAAGTCTATCGAAAACCTACCAATCAACACGATCTTCTCCACTTCTACTCTCACCACGACACCAAAATTAAACGTGGTGTAATTATAGGCTTTTTCCTGCGCGCACTCAGAATCTGCAGCAGTGAGTTCCTTGAAGAAGAATGCTCCCTCATTGAACAAGTTTTTCCAAACTTCACTATCCTCGTCACTTCATTAGAGACTGCAGACGACGGGCATTAAACATCTTCAACACACCCAGAGAAGACACTGCTGAGAAGAGATACATAGTCCTTCCCACCAACTCCATTTCCAAACAAGTTTCCAACATTTTTTCTAAGACCTCATTCCGAGTATCCACCTCCACATCCACCACCATTAAGGACATTACCAGTAACAGACAGGAAAAGCTTCAATCCACGGCAGGTATACACAATCCCTTGTAATGGCTGCAGCAAATTATACGTTGGCGAAACATCCAGAGACCTACAAACACGCATTTCAGAACACCAGTACGCAGGCAGATCTGACGACTCAAGAAATGCCTGTGTTCAACACCGAAATTTACACAACCATTTAATCAACTACAGAAACGCAAGACTCATCGCCAGAGAAGACAACACGCAATACCGAAGAATCCTAGAATCATCACTCATCTGTATGTCCAACAACTTTAACCAGAACAACGGCTTCTACAACATAGCTGAACCTATTGCCAAGAAACTTCTTCAACGCTATCCCACCTAGAACTCAAGAATGGTACACTGCAGGTCCTTTAAGTCACACTATGTTTTCACACTACTTTTAAGACTCACATGCAGCTTTCTCCATCTGACCCAGCATTCTCCACCTGACTGTACCCTATATATATCTCTATGTTGCTCATTTTCCAGGTAGATCTGTCTGTGACTCGATAAAGCCCACTGCGTGGGCGAAACGTTGTCAATAAAGGATCACATTATACTGCTTATGTGTTTATTTTTCCATTGTGTCGGTATTTTATACCATTTATTTCCATCAGTTAATAACTGCTTGAGCCTCCTCCAAACTAGACTCAGGGGACAGGCTTCCCTCACCTATAGCACAGAAGCTCTTCCATGTGTCATCTGGGAGACAGGTCAGGCACAGGAGCTCTAGCTTTTTTTCCTCGAACTCGTTACACAAGGAGACAAAACATTGTTTCCCAAAAGAAGGTGAACAGCGTCAAGGGAATATCTGTCATACCTTGACTGGTATACAGAACCAACACATAACCTGAGTCATCATCGTCACTCCCCCACTGCCCTTATGAAAGGGATTTTCTGAGACTGGTAATGCAGTCCTATATTAAAGATAAAATTTATTCGGACTTTTAACCCGTAGGGTTATCCACCCAGGATAACTCAAGAAAGGTCAGCGAGTCATCGAGGACTGTCTGTATTATTTCCAGTAGGGTCCTTCAGTCTTGTCCCCAGGATGCAACCCACAACAGTCGATTAACACCCAGCTACCTACATACTGCTAGGTGAACAAGAACAACAGGTGTAACGAAGCTTATTTAACGTTTTCATCCATGCCAGGGATTGAACCATGGACACTCAGTGTGAGAGGCGAGAGCGTTGTCAACCAAACCACGAGACAGAAGGTGACAGTGCTGCATCTACCCCTTAAAGATATTACACCTTCTACCCTACCTTTAAGTTGATGCAAGGTCACTCTGGACTTGAAGAATACTTCACAGAAGGATGTACCTTCGTGAGTGTACCTTCACAGAAGGATGTACCTTCATGAGTGTACCTTCACAGAAGGATGTACCTTCATGAGTGTACCTTCACAGAAGGTACACCAGAAAACTAGCACAGCTGGTTTTCTGGTGTACCTTGGGGGTAAGAATACAATGTAGCTAGAGAGAGAGAGAGAGAGAGAGAGAGAGAGAGAGAGAGAGAGAGAGAGAGAGAGAGAGAGAGAGAGAGAGAGAGAGAGAGAGCAGCGTGTGCCTGAATATGGAGCCACTTACTGACCATTTTCATGGGCAGGTAATTGAAAATTGGATTATGTTTCCTGAGGACTGAGAGACTGGCTGGGACTGAGTCTTAAACCAATACTGGGACTGAGTCTTAAACCAATACTGGAACTGAGGTTTAAACCCTGGCTGGGATTAAGTCTTAAACTCAGGCTGGGACTAAGACGTAAATGCTGGCGGGAGTTAAGCTTAGACTTTTGAAATATTTTACTTCTGGTTTGTAAAGAAAGATTATTTGTAAAATCTGGGCGACCACTGTGTGTGTGTGTGTGTGTGTGTGTACTCACCTAATTGTGGTTGCAGGGGTCGAGACTCAGCTCCTGGCCCCGCCTCTGCGCTGCCCGCTACTGGGTATCTGCTCTCCCTTCTCCATGAGCTTTATCATACCTCGTCTTAAAACTGTGTATGGTTCCTGCCTCCACTATGTCTTTCTCTAGACTATTCCACTTCCTGACTACTCTGTGGCTGAAGAAATGCTTCCTAACATCCCTTTGACTCATCTGAGTCTTCAGCTTCCAGTTGTGTCCCCTTGTTTCTGTGTTCCCTCTCTGGAACATCCTGGTGTGTGTGTGTGTGTGTATACTTACCTATTTCTGTGTGTGTGTGTGTACTTACCAATTTGTGGTTGCAGGGGTCGAGTCACAGCTCCTGGCCCAGCCTCTTTGCTGGTTGCTACTGGGTCCATTCTCTCCCTGCTCCATGAGCTTTGTCGTATCCTTTCTTAAAACTATGTATAGATACTGCTTCCACTATATCCCTCTCCAGATTGTTCCACTTCCTGACATCTCTATGATTTCCAGTTGTAACCTCTTGTTACTGTGTCCCATTCCTGAAACATCCTGACCCTATCCACCTGTCAATTCCTATCAGTATTTTGTATGTCGTTATCATGTCCCCTCTATCTCTCGTGTCCTCCAGTGTCGTCAGGTCGATTTTCCTTAACCTCGTATGGCATATCCCTTAGCTGTTGGACTAGTCTTGCCGTATGCTGCAGCAGTTATCTGATTAATGTGTGCCTCAGGAGATGTGCTCGGTATTATACTCACTCCAAGATCCTCTTCCTTGAGTGAGGTTTGCAGTCTTTGTCCCCCTAGCCTGTACTCTGTCTTTGGTCGTTTTTGACCTTTCCCAATCTTCATGACTTTGCACTTGGTGTGGTTAAACTCCAGGATCTAGTTGTCGGACTAGTCTAGAAGTCTGGCCATATCTCTTTGTAGTTCTACCTGCATATGTGAATGACATGACCCTTCAGTCATGTCATTCACATATACCATAAACAGCACCGGCCCTATGACTGATCCTTGAGGAACCTCGCTCATCACAGGCGCCCACTCTGACACCTTGTTCCATTACTTGCAGTTTCCTCCATGACAGGTATTCCCTGATCCATTACAGTGCATTTCCTGTTATTCCTGCTTGCTCCTCTAGTTTTTTCACTATTTTTTTTTTTGTGGAACTGTGTCGGAAGCCTTCTTATAATCCAAGACAATGCAGTCTAACCACCCCTCTCTTTCTCCTGCCTTTCTTCTGTTACATTCTCGTAAAACTCCAGTAGGTTTGTGACAGGATTTTCTCTCCCTGAAACCGTGCTCGTTGTCAAGTATAAGCTCATTTCTTTTTTATGTGTTACTCCACTCTTTTCTTGTTAAAATTCCCCATGACTTTGCTTATTAAACACATCAGTGACACTGGTCTGTGTTTTAATGCTACCCATCTGTCTCTTTTATTAAAAATTGGCTCTACATTTGCTGTCGTCTACACGTCAAGTAGATGCCCTGTTTCAATAGATGTGTTGAAAATTATTGTTAGTGGCACACACAGCATCTCTGCTCCCTCTCTCCGGACCCACGGAGAGATGCTGTCCGGTCCCACTGCCTTTGAGTTATCTAGCTTACTTAGCAGCCTCTTAACCTTCTCCTCTGTTGTACAAAATGTGTCCAGCACTTATTCGTGACTCTTCCATCCCAGTTTGCTGGAGTCCTTTCTGTCTCCACTGAAAATACTTCCTTGAATCTCGTGTTGAGCTCTTTATATGCTTCTTTGTAGTTTCTTGTGAACTTCCCTCCTTCCTCCCTCAGTCTGATTACCTGATCCTTGAATCTGTGTGTATTCACCTAATTGTGGTTGCAGGTGTCGAGTCTTAGCTCCTGGCCTTCGTATGTGCATGTGTGTGTACTCACATATTTGTAGTCACCTATTTGTAGTTGCAGGGGTCGAAACTCAGCTCCTGATCCAGCCTCTTTACTAACCGCTACTAGGTTCTCTCTCTCCCTGCTAAAAGAGCTTTATCATACCTCCTCTTAAAACTATGTATGGTTCCTGCCTCCACTACATCACTTGCCAAACTATTTCACTTCCTGACCACTCTGTGACTGAAGAAATACTTCCTAACATCCCTTTGACTCATCTCAGTCTTCAACTTCCAATTGTGACCCCTTGTTTCTGTGTCCCCTCTCTGGGACATCCTGTCTCTGTCCACCTTATCTATTCCTCGCAGTATTTTGTATGTCGTTATCATGTCTTCCCTAACCCTCCTGTCCTCCAGTATCGTCAGGCCGATTTCCATTAACCTTTCTTCGTAGGACATTCAATTTAGCTCTTGAACTAGCCTTGTTTCAAACCTTTTCACTTTCTCTAATTTCTTGACGTGCTTGACTAGGTGTGGGTTCCAAACTAGTGCTGCATACTCCAGTATGGGCCTGACGTATACGATGTACAGAGTCTTGAACGATTCCTTACTGAGGTATCGGAACGCTATTCTCAGGTTTGCCAGTCGCCCATATGCTGCAGCAGTTACCTGGTTGATGTGTGCTTCCGGAGACGTGCTCGGTGTTATACTCGCCCTAAGATCTTTCTCCATGATTGAGGTTTGCAGTCTTTGGCCACTTAGTCTATACTCTGTCTGCGGTCTCCTTTGCCCTTCCCCGATCTTCATGACTTTGCATTTGGCGGGGTTAAATTCGAGGAGCCAGTTGCTGGACCACGAGTGTAGCTTGTCCATGTCTCTGTAGTCCTGCCTGATCCTCATCTGATTTAATTTTCCTCATTAACTTCATATCATCTGCAAACAGGGACACTTCTGAGTTTATCCCTTCCGTCATGTCGTTCACATATACCCCGCTCGTCACAGGCGCCCACTGTGATACCTCATCACGTACATTGCTTCGTTGTTGTCTCCCTGTCATGTATTCTCTTATCCATTGCAGTGCCCTTCCGGTTATACATGGAGTATACCTAGAGAGAGTTCCAGGGGTCAACGCCCCTGCGGTTCGGTCTGTGACCAGGCCTCATACGTGCCTGATCCTCTAGCTTCTGCACTAATCTCTTGTGAGGAACTGTGTCGAAGGCCCTCTTGCAGTCCAAGAAAATTTAATCAACCCACCCCTCTCTCACGTGTCTTACTTCTGTTACCTTGTCATAAAACTCTAATAGGTTTGTGACACAGGATTTGCCTTCCATTAATCCGTGCTGGTTGTCGTTTATAATCTTGTTCCGTTCCAGGTGCTCTTCCACTTCCCTCCTGATAATCTTCTCCATGACTCTGCATACTATACACGTCAGTGACACTGGTCTACAGTTTAGTGCCTCGTTTATGTCTCCTTTCTTAAAGATTGGGACTACGTTTGCCGTCTTCCATACCTCAGGTAGCTGCCCAGTTTCAAGGGATGTGTTGAAAATTGTGGTTAGTGGCACACACAGCGTCTCTGCTCCCTCTCTTAGGACCCACGGATAGATGTTGTCCGGTCCCACCACCTTTGAGGCATCAAGGTCACTTAGCAGCTTCTTTACCTCCTCCTCGGTTGTGTGTATTTCATCCAACACTTGTTGTTGTTGTGTGTGTGTGTGTGTATGTGTGTGTGTGTGTGTGTGTATGCACATATGAATATATATTTATGTGTGTGTGCGTCCGTATGTGCACATGTGTGTGTATGTGTATTTGAGCTTGTGTGCTCATGTATGTGTGTGTGTGTGTGTCTATATGTCTTTCTGTCAGTCAGTGTACCAGTCTGTCTGTCAGTCTATGTGCAGAAATCAATGACATATGCTTTGTCAAAATGATTAGTAAAAATATTAACTCCAATACTGGGCAACCTTTCTGAAGCTCACATAAAAATCAATGTTGATCTCATTGACAAATTGCAAAATGTTAACAGTGTCCAATGACTTTACACTAGTAAGTTTTGATATCACGACATTGTGTTTCCTATTTGCTATCTTACTTGGAAGATGAATTAAATCAGTTCTCCACTCCGTTTGATAAGGACACCATTACTCAGCTGATTAAGTTGTGAGTAGTTGATTACAAGTTTGAGTTTGAAGTAAAATACTACGATCAAATGCAGGTTTTGGCTATGGGAAATCCATTGTCTTCCTTATTGAGCAATCTGTATAAGGAATTTATCGAGGCGAGGCTTGGAAGACATCCTTTCCTGTAAAGCCGAATGTTATGGATATGGATATTAAATTCACCGTGGAGAAAGGTGGAATCTAAACTCCCTTTCTTAGATGCGCTGATAAACCGTGTTGATAGAAAGTTCAAGTTTACATAATATAGGAAGACCACTAACGTGTGCTCATATATCCACTATTATTCCAACCATGCAACCATGCAACCATGCCACCATGCAACCATGCGACCATGCGACCATGCAACCATGCGACCAGAGTAAAATGAGTCTCTCTCAGCATGTTTCTGAGAGCTTACTGAGTATTTAGCCAGGAATTTCTTGATGATGAAATTAGGAAAGTATTTGATATTGCCATGAAGCTGCGGTCCTAAATATTTTAGTATATATATATATATATATATATATATATATATATATATATATATATATATATATATATATATATGCAAAGATCACATAAACAGGTGATATCAAAATATGCAAGACAACCACTATGAAAAATAGAAGAATTCCAAGCGCTTTCGTGACTACTCACATTATCAAGGAACTATAAAGGAAACGTGAGAAGAAGGCTTATAAAGGGCAGAATACACCTCACAGTCACATCACACTAACAAAGACAACACCTCACAGTAGCGTAACATCTCACGACTCTGTGAAGAGGAACATAAGAAAGGACCTGAAACTCTTCCCAAGAAATAAGATTAGTCCAATTTATCATTAAATTCTTCCCAAATTTTATTAATTATAAATGAATCCTATTTATATAGACCAAAAAATATTCATATTATTTTCAAAACTGCTTTTAATGAAACATGA